>JAUMHA010166940.1:0-16654 GCA_032359765.1 Saxidomus gigantea
TCTATTGTGTGTCGAACACATTTGTCTCATTTCCAATTTGTCGCAAATATGAATGTTTACGAGCACATCGGTCACACGTCGTGAGACAAATGTGCTCCGAGACAAATACATAGCTATCTTTTTTTGAAAACTGAGGCACATTATATATTTTTAATTTCATTTGCATATGTTTGCATAAATAAACGGTAAAAAGTGCAAAATGTAAAAGTGTATTTTGCATTTTATTCGCTTTATAAACACATTGATATGAGCGTAAACCATCAACGTATAAAGGATATACTTATTTTTACTTTACCACTTAAGAGAAAACCAAACTGTGCATTTACAATATATCTTATTGAGCTAGGCCAGGGTTAAACAATTTAGGGATTTAGGGCGTAGAAGTGACAGGAAACAGTATGTCCTCGTGCAAGTTAATGTTTACTTTAGAATGTCTTATGCAACATCTAGTGAATGTATATTACTATTTCTGGTTCGTCGAATACTTTTTAATTTTATCAGAAGATTTTGGCATTGAGTCGTACTGTTGCGGATCAGAAAATGACCTCTCTTCAGCGGTGCTTACATATAATTTAGCTTTTGTTTTAATACTAAGATAAAATAAAAAGAAAATTTGCTTGTGAGAGTGAAAACTTGATAATTGTATCACCTTGAGTTTAGATATATTTAATATTTACTTGAAACAAACACATATCATCTATAGAGTCACTGCACGTCGCTGATTAATGTTTTCTGTTTTGATTTCATTGAAATGCAACATGCTTTGCATTTTATGTCGCAACAGGACATAAAGAGAAAATGCAGTGTACATGAACCATACCTCTGCCATGCCTACTTATAAAAATATTCTTCTTTATAAAGTTTACTTTTTCCAGGGTATGACTTAAAGTTAACTCTACCTTCCCCCTTTTTTGAATAAGTTCCCTTTATTATTTTTTATACTATACACTTTATCCGGAGGACGAACCATAACTCTATCTTGTCTACTTTTAAAAATTATTCTCCTTTTATAAAGTTATTTTAAAAACACTAATGATGAATTATTTGTGGGCTTTTGTTCATACGTTACACAATGATAGAGGCCATTGGAAAAAGTACATTTTCAGCCAATCTTTGCGACTAAGTATGTAACGTACTCTGTATACATGTAGAGTATTCCCCCTTTTACTCTGCAAATGCAAAGCATTTCGAGGTATGCAAGAATCAAGACATAATTCAAAAAGTAAGCAAGATGGGTTTGTTCTTACATGTCATTGTCCAATTTATACTCCAGTGACAAATATCCGATACAATGTATATGTAAGGCAAAACTGGATCATGATCGGTGTCTGGAATACAGGTGTAGAACAAAAGTTTGATGATCTTAATTTGATTCCAGTAAAAATGGTTGCCGATAGTGTGCACATGGTAAGTTAATTTGTATCTCATGTGGATATGGCATGCGGATTGCATTACGTTTGCGTATCAAAACATTGATCGTCTCGTCTGTTTGAAATCCTTACAGTGTGAAAATATATCTTAAGCGAACAAGAACTACCTTTAATCAAAGGACTGAAAGTGCTGGAGGATCTATTGTCTCTGAACAACACAGTCGGCACACAAACATGTGTAAATATCAGGACAACACAGACTGTACACATCACATGTGTAAATATCAGAACAACCCTTGCACGAGTAAAGTTATAAATTTGAGACACAACTGTCCACAAATTTTGACATTTAACCATTTGTGAAAACTTTACTTTTGAGATAGGAACCCATGTGCTTACGTTTTGCATTCATTGACTATGTTCAACTACCCTATGAAGTATTAAGCTGTGAATGATAACTGAGAAATGGATTTTGACAAAACTGAACTGAAGATTCAAAGTTTGAACTACTTTTAATGCCATTCAAAAGTTATGGGATATGCCAATAGGGTTGATTGTATTGTGCCAATTGATTTATTCGGATTTAACGTCGCACTCAACTTCTAAGGTCATATTGCAACTTCCAGCTTTCATGGAGGAGGAAGACCCTGGCTGACAATTCGGGCGTTATTTCAGTCACGAGCGGGTACCTGGGTAGAACCTAGATAGCTTCCAGACATAAATGAATTTGACCCAAGTAGGGCACGAACCTACAGCGGTGAGGGACAAGTAAACATCAATCAGTGACTTTAACCACTCGGACACAGATGCCATTGTATGATGCCAAGCAATTGTCTGAAGTTTCAAGGCTTTAATGGTTAAGCAGAAAGTGAATTTTAAGAAAGCTTAACCAGATTCAAGACGACAGTGCCGACTGACGTCAAGAATGTTATTACGATGGCTCTTATGTTTTTCAAAGAAAAGCTAAAAATTGATAAACTAAAATCAATCTTTTGTTATAAATTGATTCAGTATATACCTATTGTAGAACAAGTACTTGCAGCTTGCATTAACTATGCCCGTGAGTGCTTCCAAAATACTGCGAATTGCAATATACCGGGTCTAAGTTATTACCAGCGTTTCTACCATGCTGTTCTAAATTTTCATAACATGTCTAAGACAACAACTGAATGTTTTAGTAGTTGGCTATTATCTTTCATATTTAACATGTACTAGACTCTAGTAATGATGATGATGATGATGCTGCTGATGATGGTGATGATGATCATGATAATAATAATAATTATACTATATAACTAATGTATGTATGGATGTACCCACCAAATTTTAGTGTAGCAAAAGAATCATGGTAAAGTTTGAAAGTTTTAGTTACAATACAATAAATTCTATTTGTACTTATATTTAGTTAATATCTGATCTTTGTAAATGACAGCATGATCCAGAGAAATGAATTTGATTTTCCCTTTAGAATATTGCATTTCTGTCTACTTTTAAAAATCGTATTTAAGACATGTAGATCTATGTGATTTCTTACAGTTATTCGTACTCATGTACGAACCGACTTCGGCAAAAATGCGGACATTTTCGTACCATTTTCGAACCACGCATTTACATAAAATGCAACGATTACAACGTGTTTAAAGCATAAAGATATGTTGTCATATTTCAAAAAGACATCTACAAGTTCCTCTGTAAAGTTAATTTGCTGATAAGTTTCAGTTTTATACCTGAACGCATTTAGACGTATTTTAGACTAGTATTTCGGCATACATTGTATCTTTAAAGACACTTAATGACAACTAGTCAGGCCCAACACTCTTGATGATAGAGGCGTTGGCAAGTCACAAAAAAATCGTTGTTTGTTAATGTTGAATTCCGAGTGTTGTAATTTAAAATTCAAGAGTACCTAGTGGTTCCATAACGTATAACGATGTTTCGATAGTTTATGATCACAAACAAAATATCGGATAATAGACATACATGTATATATAACATTATTCGGCCTGACTAGTTGTCTTATTAGTGTCTCCGGTCTGACTAGTTGTGATCAAAACTGCGTAGGAAAATAGTTCTATACAGAACAGACCTCGTTGATTTTTTAGTTACAAATTATAAGAAAAACAACAATATAATATTATGCTATTCTGAAATGTTTTGATATTATTTAGATCTGTTACTATATAATTTTTAAAACAGAAGACAGTATAATTCGTAACAACTAAATATATGGAACTACTTGTTTGTATGTAAAGCGTTCGGCCGTAAGGAAGCTATACTTTGTTTACATTGGCCCGATTGAAAATCAATCGATCCAAAAATGATAGTCGGCGCAATTTTTAATAAATGAAAGCGATTGTTAGCTAGAGTTTTATTGTAAAAATTAATTGTATTCAGTCGGAAGGCGCCAAATATCACATTGTGAGAAGAAAAAATAACATCGACACAGATTCGAATCCATGTACCTTCCCTTGTTAAACCTAACGCTCTACCGACTGAGCTAACTGGTCACTTGTCAAAATTGTCCCCAGTAGTAATTCAATATCTATTGCGACATGTGTATCAGAAAGAAACAACTTAATCCTTGTTTTTCTTATAAATATGCTACTCGAATTATTGACCGTTATTCACTGGCCGAGAAAGTATAAATACTCTACACTTATAGTTAACATTAATTTGAGGTACTAGTAATAACATATTATGTTGATAGATATGATTTATTTACGTACTTAAATTATTATTAATATTATTACTGCTAATATTATTGTAGAGTATTTTATTATCTATACTTATTCGGTATAATCCAAAACATTGTTTATTACCGGATATGTAACATTTAGAAAATGATATTCCTTATTAAAGCAGTCTCTATTTTAGGGTGTGTCGACAGTGTGCCTCTTTCTTTTCTGCTTCATTCATTTGAAAGCATATGCTACTAAAAAGTCAAATACAGACACAACATCACCCAGTGATCAAGAATCATGTCCAGTTACCTTGAAGGACCACCAAGGCAAATCCAGGTTTGGATTTCGAATTTTCTTATTTAGCTGTTTAGTAATATGATAGTATCACTAAATTGTCACTTTATTTGTTCCGGAACTGTTGGGAACTAGGAACAAGAAATATCTTAAAACAAAATAAACGACTTTGTTGTAATTGTTGTATAAAGACTAAATAACGAAACACTCTGCCATGTACAAACACATCAATATATGATGTCGAATACGACCGATAACACATGCACTATCATGTGTGCTTTGACATGCTGGAAGTATACATGGCAGAATAGTTTCAATAGATCATGTTCGCTATCAAAACCTGCATTGAGTATACTTCGGCTATAATTTCAAATATCAAGTAGAGATGAAATGTGTTCTTTTATATCGAATGAAACATCTTTGAACCAGTTTTGAAAACAAACCCTCAGCTGTTCCTGTATATCTTCACAGGAACAAATCGAAAACTCACCCGAGGAGTTAACATCCAATCAAAATAATTCATTTAATTCACCACTCTATCATTCGTAACATTTTTATTTGGTCCAAAATGTAGGACAAAACACATTTCGCACAACTGACGCCGACAAAATGAAATGCCCGCAATAGGGAAGATTGGTATTTTGACGTAACAATTGACACATGCAAGAAATATTTCGATCTACTATAAACTGAATCAATACTAGGTAAAGTACAACATGTGAAATGTAAAGGGCCTAAGGCTTTTTGTGAAATGTCTTATGTTCTCCTTTTCATTCATTCTTCCATGATTCCCTTTTCTTATTTAACTGATTTGAATCACCTAGGCCGTTTAAATTACGTGTGCATGTACTCAATAGCTTTAGTGGCAATATTTGCTAATTGACTGACAAAGGTACTAGATGTAATTTGACAAAACAGAAAAGGAAATAAAGAAAGAGTGTAAAATCTAAACCAAGTTTTATAAGCGAGTCATTTTCTTACAGCATAGCACCTTCCATACCCAAGTCCCATGTGGCATTATTGCTGTTACTTGGTTTTGGCGGGTTCTCACTCCTTGTTGCCGGGGGTTATAAATCACTTCGGAAGTACGTGTTCCATGATGACCAAAACCTAGACACAGTCTTTGATGCAGGAGGTCGCGTGAGCTTTAGTCTTACAGCTGTAACTGTGACGTCACAACTACTGTGGCCTGCCGACTTTCTTCAAAGTTCTACACTGACTAGCAAGGTGACTCGTTATTGATAAATAAATGTTTGCGAGAATAAGTACGTTATTTCGAGGAGGGGTGCATCCGAGAAATGACGTAATTATTAAAGTCAACATAAATCTATTTTGTATTATAACACATTTGCACTGAACATTGCGCTACTGCAACTGTCATTAATTGTATATAGATCTGGATCATGTTGTCTATTGTAGATAGCTCCGTCCCAATAGGGCCGATACACAATGCATACTATCAGAAATACAGAACTTTTTTACATTGTTTTACTATAGTCTAGATATACGCAGTAGTCATTATGCCATCGTCATAACCCACAGTCTAATACGGAATATATCATATATGATATGACTAGCCTGAACAACGAGGATAAGTATATTCATGTGTGGTATGAATCGCCTGGTGACCGAAGATGAGTATATTTATGTGTGGTATGAATCGCCTGGGTACCGTGGATGAGTATATTCATGTGTGGTATAAATCGCCTGGGTGTCGGGTATGAGTATATTCATGTGTGGTATGAATAGCCTGGTTACCGAAGATGAGTATATTCCTGTGTGGTATGAATCGCCCGGGTATCGACGATGAGTATATTCATGTGTGGTATTGATAGCCTGGGTACCGGGGATGAGTGTGTTCGTGTAAGGTATAAATAGCCTGGGTACCGAGGATGAGTATATTCATGTATGATATGAATAACCTGGTGACCGAAGATGATTATATTCATGTGTGGTATGAATCGCCTGGGAACCGGGGATGAGTTTATTCATGTGTGGTATGAATAGCCTTGTTACCAAGGAAGAGTATATTCATATGTGGTATGAATAGCCTGGGTACCAGAAATGAGTTTGTTCATGTGTGGTATAAATAGCCTGTTTACCGAGGATGAGAATATTGATGTGTGTAAGAATAGCCTGTTTACCGAAGATGAGTATATTCATGTCTGGTATGAATGACATGGTTACCAAAGATTAGTATATTCATGTGTGGTATGAATAGTCCGGTACCGGGGATTAGTATATTCAAGTGTGGTATGATTAGCCAGGTTATCGGGGATGAGTATATTCATGTGTGGTATGAATAGCCTAATTACCCGAGATCAGGATATCCATGTGTGGTATGAATAGCCTACTTACCGGGGATGAGTATATTCATGTGTGGTATAAATAGCCTGGTTACCGGCGATGAGTTTATTTATGTGTGGTATGATTAGCCTGTTTACCGAGGAAGAGTATTATGTGTGGTATGAATAGCCTGGTTACCGTGGAAGAGTATCATGTGTGGTATGAATAGCCTGGTTCCCGAGGAAGAGTAAAATTTGAGGTATGAATAGCCTGTTTACAGAAGATGACTATATTCATGTGTGGTATGAATATTCTGTATACCGAAGATGAGTATATTCATGTGTGGTATGAATAGCCTCGATACCGGGATTAGTATATTCAAGTGTGGTATGATTTGCCAGGTTACCGGGGATGAGTATATTCATGTATGGTATGAATAGCCTATTTACCCGGAATGAGTATATCCTTGTGTGGTATGAATAGCCTATTTACTCGGGATGAGTATATCCTTGTGTGGTATGAATAGCCTAGTTACCGGGGATGAGTTTATTCATGTGTTGTATGAATAGCCTGAGTTCCAGGGATGCAATTAGGCAAACTGTTTTGTACAAACTTAAGAGCAAAATTAGGACGACAGTGTCATATCACCACAGATCCTCAAGAAAATGTCATTGCTAGACCTGAAAATCGTCTATACATTCCCAGTCAATATATATCTTTTTCAACAGAACAGCATTGTAAAATGATTTAGACACCCGAGCGTTTTACTAGTCAGCTCAGCTGGTCGTCTTAACGTGTTGAATGATCTTTAGATGATCGAAATACTAGCAGTTTATGGGTTTTTAAACATTTTTATTGCAGCTGTTCGGTGTCGGCACCATTAGCAAATTTTTTCTTTTCACTTTCTATTTATGTTCGTTTCAACAGTCCGGTCTGGGCGGAAGCTTGTGGATGGCTATAGGTGTTGTTGTAGACATTCTTCTTTTCCCAACGCTTTCCATCTACTTGAAGACAAGAGCACCAGGAGCAAAAACATTTCCACAGGTAAAGCAACACAGAAACATTTATGGAGATGGAAGCTAGTTTTTATATACTTATTTAGGAGATTGTGCAACAAGCAGTAGCAAAGTAAGAGTTTCACTCCCCTTATTTCAGCAGCAGCAGCAGCAGCCCCCCGTCCCCTCTTCCCCTTAACTTAAAAGGAGGTCAATAACCTCATACATCATTCCATATCTGCTGACACTTGACAGGTCATTAACATAAAATTTCCATTACTTAGTGTTCCGTGTTCCAAATGACCTTAATGACCCCGCTACCCGCTGCTAATTTTCATTTGGTACACGGAACACTTTTAAATTTTATGTTAATGACCTGTCAAGTGTCATCAGATATGGAATGATGTATGAGGTTATTGACCACCTTTTAAGTTAAGTTGGGGGAGGGGCTGGGCTGATGCTGCTGAAATAAGGGGAATAAAACTCTTACTATACTAGATCTACTACAAGCTCACACATTTAGTCAGTATAATCATATATAGGAGATACTAAAATAGTAAAATATTCTGAAATACACTGGGCTCGGCGTGTACAATGTATTTCAAATGTTTCTTTATTAAGAGACCAGACGAACAAGAAAGATATATTAGTGTTTGGCTTTTAGCTCCCATTACTGATAAGATAAGCATGCTACAGTCTATTTAAAGATAATGATGGAAAGCAAATGTTATTCAAAGTAATTAAAATTACGTATAAACTGCAATATTCCAATGACTGTTGTTTTTTATATATATTTTCAGATTGCGTATGCCCGCTTTGGGAAAGCTGCCCATATCTTGTTCTGTGTTCTTGCACTAGTCACTAACCTCATTGTTATCACGGCCTTGTTGCTAGCAGGCAAGTCTACGCTCGAAGTTCTTGGCAAAGACACTAATAATGAGTTCATTGTCCTTCTATTAGCCTTCTTGTTCGGATCTTACTGTATGGTTGGTGGCCTCGGCACCACCTTCTACATATCTTACTTCAATACGGCCTTAACCTTTGTATCCGTTACAGTGTATATTTTGTACACAAATTTTTACCCTTCTGAAGAAATAAAGAATATATCCACAATAGAATCGATGTACAGCGCCGTGTCATGTCTAAAAGCGCCAGCCGGAAACTATGACAACTCTTTTTTGACATTCAGAACTACTTCCGGTGTAATATATGGAGTTGTTTTACTTTTCATGGCTACATCTATCAGCTTTTGTGACCAGGCCAACTGGCAAAGCAGAATTGCAGCGAAACCATCGCAAGGAGTTTTAGGTTTCTTTCTTGCAGCTTACATGTGGTTCGTCATACCAGTAGCGTTGCCTTTTACAGCGACTATGACCTATTTCTCTATGAGTGCTGAAAACGGAACACATCTGCTCACGTCGGCCGAGATAGACAACGGTTCGTATTTGTCCAAATATAACGTACTAGGTGCTGTATTTTGCTTCGTTTTAAGTCTATGATATTAATATATATTTGTAGTAACTCATGGCTTTTATGTTTGACTAGAGGTCGTACATAACATAAATTTCCTTTTCCATAGAGTACATTTATGATTAAGTCTTCTAACTGGATAAGTAAGTTATGTTTGTGTTCTTAAACATAACTTTGTGAATGAGTGGCCAGTTCTGACTCTTTGCAAACACTTTTGAGTGAACGAACCAAAAAACCAAGCACATGAGACTAAATACAAATAAGGAATTTTCTTTGTTACGTTCCGCAAGATTCATTAAAATCTGCCTTCTACATGTATCAGCATCGGTCCTTCGAGTTTTTATTTGTGATCACGAAGCAATATCATTTAACATTCTGATTCACATTGTTCCCTTATTATGTTCTTCTTTTATATACAATTAAGTTAACTAAGACTTGTATTTTTCACCAGGGTACATTACACCATTTGTGATGAACCACCTTCTGGGATCGACCGGCGGTTACCTACTCCTGACGATGCTCATGATGGCGCTCATGTCGACCGGCTCCGGAGAGGTGATGTCTGTGTCCTCCATCATTGTCTACGACATTATTAAGACATATATTAACCCATTTAGGTATTGTTTTATGCAATTAGATACTCTCATACTTATTAGCAAAACTGTGAGGATCTAACATTATTTATGTATCACTTGAAACCACTTTTAAATTAATGGTACGGTACTTGTGGAAAATTGAACACATGATTAGATATAAATGTCTTACCTACAAGAAATGTATACTTTTTCGACAGCCAGTACGCTTGCAAAAGACATTACCCATTATAAGAAGATTCGAGTACATAAACCTAAGTTTTGTCAAAACGGTATGCGGTTCACAAATTGTTATACAAATTCAAAATGCGTTTTACGCTTATGTGTAACCATTTATAGTTGTCTGTGTACAACAACATACCGGATGAGCGCTTGCAATTTATTTCCAGGAAAGGGCTATCGCCAACTAGTTGCTTACTATGCGGAAACGAAAAAATACCGGACATGTGTAGGGAGGAGGAGAAACTGTGCCGATGTCCCTCATCTATTGGCTGCAAAGCATGCGAACTAGATCTGACCAACCGTGCAGCTCAAGGAATTGATGGTGTTCAGTACGGGTGCTCAGTTCACGGCAGATACAGGCAATATGAAGACGGACTTTTGAGATACAAAGTAAGTAATTATGTTGATGAGCTTTGAATAAACGTTTTGTGACCTAAATTTTACCTAAATTAGTAACAATTCAACTTTCACATCTCCCTAAGGCTATAAATAATCTAGGTTAAAACACAACGATATATTGATTTTTCCAGTTTGACAGGCGCAGTTACACGTGTCACTGACTGGTTTTATGGCCCCGTAAATCACACACGCTCGCAAATATCGATAAAAGATGGGTAACTCTGTAGACACCGTGATGACACATGAAATATGACTTAATTCCCTTGATTTTGTGATATCGGTGGTGGTCATTATAGTTCCCCATGGTAAATTTGATAGACATATTTGATATCAATGATGTCGAGACTTCGAGACTCAAACATATATCCAGACGTAGAGCCATCCGGTTGTTAAAAGTTATATTGTAACCATATAGACAAATTGACGTAACGATTACTAGTTGATTGTCTTTGATTTTACGCTTTTGATTAGGAGGCCATCGGAAGGCACTTTTTATTGGCTATTGTTTTGCCATTGTGTTCATCAGGTCCGCGTGCCCTGCTATATCTCTTTGCTAACAAAATTGGAAAGTCTTCCGAGTGAAGCGATGCATGTCACAAATTGAAGGCGTTTCATTGTATTAAAACCCACCAGCTCGAAAACTCACCGAAAAATACGTTGTATTCTCTTTGTCGTGTTTCCTCCCGCTATGTCTAAAAGAGATACATGATATAGCTACTTGTCGAGTTTGGCAGCAATTAGCGGCCATATGATCACGACAATGTTGGTTTAGTCAACAGCACATTCGCTGTTGAACTAAATGATGTTCTTATATGTTTTCTGAAATTTATGTTAATAAAGATATGATTTTACGATCAGTATAATATACAATCACATGTATCGTATATATATTTAACTCGAATTTAAGAAGAAATCATGTGTTTTACGTGTTGTCTTTACAGAGCTGGTGTATGGTCTGGGTGGTAGTATGTATTGTACCCTACGGTCTTATGGTCTCTGAAACTGGCATGAATGTTAACTGGGCCACTTTAGGGACCCAAGTACTGACAACCCCTTTTCTGTGGCCCCTTTTCTTGACAATCACGTGGTCCAAGGCTACATCACAAGGAGTCATTGCGGGTAAATTGGTTCTTATGCGACAGTTTATTTTAATTGAACTAACATACATTTTCCACTACTGATAATAGTTTGCAAAGGGAGGATATAAAAAAGATATTTCCCATCATATTCATTTGACTGGTTAGTAAATATTATCGCTATCAAGAACTAGAAAGCCTTTTGTAATTTAAATATAGTTTTTAATGTATTTCTACCACTGATATTTTTTGTTCATAATATACATGTAGTACTAATTTTATTTCTCTATGTCAGGAGCTATTGTTGGTACAATGTGTGCTATAACTGGCATGTTGGTGATGGGATCAACGTACGAAGGAGGACTTAACAACTTCTATGTGAATACTGCGGAATCCTACAGTCTTCTTGCCGCTATGATGAGTGGGTTTGTGGTGAGCTGCGTGGTGTGTGTTGTCGTATCACTTTGTACGCACAGGATCAAATCAGAGTCAGATGCTGAAAGAGAATGGGCAAAAACTATCAATATCGATAACCCCTTGAATCCATTCCGGCTTGTATATGAGGAAGAACTGGCAGCAGTTGATGCTGGGCCTATTATAACAGCTAAAACAATGGACACTGTGTTCAGAAAGGCGAGGATATATGCTGCAGTAGGCGGGGTCATCAGCCTAATCATTTTCCTGGTTGTTATACCATCAATTGCACTGAGCTTTGACGTCCTGAATTTTGATCAGTTCTCCAGCTGGTTAAAAACATTTCAGATATATTGTTTTATTTGCACGGTGATCGTAGTTGTGCTTCCGCCTTTAGAAGAGTGTTTGCAGATTTGGAGACGGTATAAGAAGAACAAGGAGGAAGTCTCTAACAAAGACTGCAAACAGATCGAGGTGTTTAATTCTTTCAGCTCAGAAAGGTTATAAATAAGTTTCTGTTAAGATAACATTTTGCATAATAGTACAAATGTACATGTAATTGCACTGGGACACGTTAAAATTAGACATATTTTTAGTGCAAATAAATTTTATCAAAGTCCCAGGATCACTTTGAATTTACTGATACAGTACATAAATTTATTGATAGTATAATGATAGAACCATGATTTATTCACTCTAAACAATGTTGACCTATGCCTTTCTTTCGTATTACAATGTAATGTCTTTTTTTCTCAAGTAAATGAGTTGTCAGAAAGCTTTTCTTAGTTTTTGCAATATCATTGAAAAAAATAATGCGCTATGTTTCTAATATGTACTTACCGATTTAAAAAGCAACGTTATGAATGTTTCGGTACAAATAAGGGTCATTTCTGTCAATAAGACATCTCTCTTGATAAAACAAGACTTGTAAATGTGATCCTGGGACTTTTTAATATCAGTTAATTTAAATGAGACAGAAACAAGTTATCGAACTTGTACCGCACAGCGACATAGCCAAGCCATGTAAAGTGGATATAGTTAGATCACTATATATATTCAAGAATGTGCTTAATGATCTGCAGCCAAGCAATCGGCCATCTTATTATTTCTTTTTGAAAGCCTGGTAATTAACTTAAATGATACAGATGCTTTGTAACATACAACAGCTTGGGGCAGATTCGGGCGAATTTAGTAATGATATGTATAAAAAGCTTTATATAATACATGTATATTCAGCGTGTTATGTGGTCATCTGTCTATTTGGGCCCTATCCCTATTGTTCGAAGGCGTGCCCACTGGAAGCTTACTGAATTATAGGCGAACAGTACAGCTCATTACCGGATGTGCAAGCTGATCGTTTTTTGCACTGGTCTCAAAAGCAAAGCAAAGTAAATGTTACCGTTTTGTTCATGTTGCCAGGATAATTCACGGCCTGTAAACCCAAGCTTCATGTCGTTTTAGAGGTGAGATGAATTAAGAGCCTGTCTTACTTCTGAGTTGGCGCTAAGGACCAAAAATGAAAGCAAATGCAGATGATGAGTGGATGTTATACTCTATGTAACGAATTTAATTCTTTTATTCGAAAAACGAGCAATGCGGTTCTATTCAGTGATGAACAAAAAATGGTCATCAGGGAATATATTCCGCATGAATTCATGCACAGTAGAGAGTTTACAGGCATAATGTCGATTTTGTTGAGAAGCTTGTTTAGATACCAAATTAAGTTCAATGTTGTTGATGGTTTCCACCCTTCATTCACCCGATTTTGCAATGAGAAGTGGTGCCAACGTTAAGGAGATGACGCCTAGAACTGAAAACCGTATCTCAATGAATTGAGCAATCAAGATGCATCATGTTCACCGTAGATCGTGTCTTAGTATGGAATTGCACTTTTATTTTCCTTTTGACCGCCAAGATATTTGTCTCGTGAGACCGTTTCAAACAGTTGTAGAGTCCGAACATAGGTTCCTGCAGTAAATAAAGGTATATCTTTGTTCACATGATACGATATTGTGCTTTGCGATGTATTTTTCCTCTCTGTTGGACATTGAAGTCACGTAAGAAGTGCGTACATAAAACCAGACTATATAATAGCGATATGTCAATTTTGTGTTCGAATCGACACGACATGGCAACTTAAAAAATCACGTAAGTGGGTGTGATGTGACTGAACCTGTTACATGTAAGTATGAGCATCAGAAAGTATAAGCGTTGTAAACCATCAATAACCATTTATTAGTTTAGCTACTAAACGAAATGGTGCCTTTGAAATCAATATAATTTGCATGAATTCTGGCAGAATGCTTGCCCACATTTCGACAGCCCAACATGACAACCTTTTAAAGTTCACGTAAACAAATACGTAAATGGATACTCTAAAGATATATAATCATCACGTAATGGAACAATAGTGTTCTATTTTTCAAATAAAACACTTAAATTTGTTATAGAGAATATAAAATCAACACATCATCGTACTAGTACTTTGTTGACATTTTTCGTCTCGTCCGGCCCTTAGTGCTAGGCTCTTTTTTTAACTCACCTCCACCACGAGATGGAACCAATGTTTACAGAGCGTTTGATATGTCTGAGTAATATCATATACGATACAGTACGACAATGTATTACGTGACTGAACGGTATACTGATTGCGAATTTCCATTAAATGCAATGCGATAACATTGTGGTAACAATTTCAATGTAACTGTCAAGACTAAAGCTTTTGAATATGTCTTAAAGTTTTGGGTAACAAATGCTCTTAAATGATTGAAAGTGGATAAATGAAAATAGTGTCGAACTTCTTACGCAAGTGTTTTCTCACGACTGTGTAATGCAAGAAAGGGTCTATATCAAAATCAATCTGCAAGGAACGTACTTTCGTTGATATAAACATATCAGTAAGTAGATGAAGGAGGAAACGATCAGATAGTAATGGGTAACAGACGAAGCATATTTCTTTCTTGTCGCACACAAAGTTTAAATGTGATATATATCGGGGATACTTTAAAAAATCATTACAAACTAGGTCATTCCTCTCGTCGAATTTCTGCCCAGTTATGAGCACTTTAAAATTAGGCGTGGAGGTGTGACAGTTATAAAATATTAGATCTGTGAAAGGGGTCACACTGAAACGCCAAATTAATTAGGCTATATAAAAGCGAACCCGACTACATGTACTAGAAATTGTTTTATTTCAGCGAGCCGCTTTCTAGCTTTTTTAAAAGCTAACCTTGTCGATCGTGTCATTTAGTAGATCACACATTCTTCAAGTATGCATTAATAAGATTAAAGTGTGACTTTATTTTGTATGCAATAAATTGTGACTCTATTTTGTGTGCGGAAATTCTGAAAGCGAATGCGAACTTTTGCCCTCAAGATAACGTTAAGACCATGATAAACTGCTTACTGGTGCACCGTTTTCAGAAAGTAGAAACGAAAGCTGGAAAAACCCAGTTGACTCATTTCATTAGCTCAGTGTTACCAAGTGGTGAAAGATGTATGTTATTGCAGTTTATAACATGTTCACAGGAACAATATTTGTTAATGACTCATAACAGTGAAAGATGTCAATTTGCAGCTTATTAGAAGTTTACAGGGAAAATACTGACGGTTGTCGGACTATTGTATTGAAGGTAAGTTTATATTTGTAAATAGAAAGTATTTACGTAAGCATAGGAAAGTTTCATTTCGTTTTTCAGTAAAAAATTATATAAGAATGGATTTTTTTAGGACGTAAGCTTGATCAATCCGTTCACAATTATGGTCATAGATCGACCTACCTATGTATGTTTTTAATACTGAATGCGAGACTATTCAGAAAACTTTTAAAGTATTTAGAATCTTCAGAACCAACTCTCTAAGTCAAATGAAAGTTTGTAATAATATAAAACAATATACAATGATGGACTTGGATCAATACTGATATGTTTATATCTACTTTCTCTTTCTACATACAATACATGCATGGGCCTACTACTTCAGGTATATATTCACTGTGTTTACCTGTGTCCAATATTTGTTCTATGACCTACGTTTGACATTTTATTAAGTACCTGGGGTTTAAAGTATGAAATATCTTGATGGGGGTTTTTTCAATTTAGTTTATCAGCTTATAAATAAAGTTGAATGGTAATAACAGTACGTGCTATAAATAGAATCATTTAATACTTGTAATACTATTGTGCGGCTCTTTTACCCTATATGCTGCCGTAAGTTGCTTAATATTCTGTGTAAGGTTCGCAAGCTTTAGTACACATCAAATTGGCGATTGAGGGAGAAATTGCGTTTTAAAAGCAATGTGTACACTCAGAACAGGTACTTAGTGTTTTGTCTTACCAGTCTGCAAAGTTGCCTAAAGTTTTCTGTTTTCCCCATAAATGTGTATTACCAGGTTTAAGATTGCATGAAGACTGTATGACAGTGTCTCGAGATGGGTTTGTGCCGTATTCTATTGCCAGATGTAATGTAGAGTCTTAAAAACTGTATACAGTGCACTTTGTTAAACCAGATCTACCTGTGTCTCAGTATCAAGTTTGAAATGACTCCCGAAGAAACAGGTTTTCAAGTTTTATATTCTTTGTTATCTATCATAGCCTTGCTGATAAAGCACTTGCTAAAATTCAGTAGCTTTTTTGGTCAACTTTGTAGGACTATTACAAGCGTTTGGCGAGTGGCCAAGACCAAAATTTTGTGTATGCTATATCTCAACAAGGTAAACAACACCAAACGGAAAATCACAGCGACGTTAGCGCTGAAGGCCTGGGGGCTACAGGTTAATTCCCCGAAAAACAACTTTTGACCTACGTGTTTTGCGCTGAACCTTACCTAAAGCGCGGGTCGAAATGTGCAGAGGAC
>JAUMHA010167051.1:0-16653 GCA_032359765.1 Saxidomus gigantea
AAATGTACGAAAGTACAACCTTCAGGTAACTTCTTCCCGGCGGGGGGATTAACCATGTGTAACATGGCTCTTGTTTAGCCTTGTTTTTGTTCCTCTTTTTATGTTTCTTTGTTAGGTCTTTATGCTTAACGGTGTCCCGTTGGATAATGTGTAGAGTTACTTATTCATTATTACAATTCAAACAGTCGAAGTATGAGAAATATTTACATGTTATATAGCAGCTCACTGTTCTGGTCTTTAGTCCTATGTTCTAAGCAGGATAGCTAGGATTCTGTAGTTTATTGTATTTGATAAGCAGCAGCAACTGTTAAAGCAAGCTTCATAAAAAGAAACAAGCAAAATATTGATCACGTTTAATTTTGTATATAAAATGATTACAAATGAATACGATAGCGGTGTGAGATTTCACCTTCTGTACATCTCTACTGTATACATAGTTTTCAACTTCGTTACTTACGTCAAGGTAAACATTTACAAGATCATTTGCATTTCGGTTTGATTTTGAAATTAGAGTTTGAAAATGTCAGTTTGGAGATTCTATGTTAAAAATGTATATTTTATAGCCTTAAAATGTTTATATGAAACAAGCGATGATTCCCTTTGATCAGATAAGCTCTCATAGTCGGTTGGATAATAAATAGCTACAATACAAAGTTTGGCTTTTGCATCTCAACCCTAAAATACTTTTCAATGGTATTAAAGAAAGTGCGTTCAAGAATATAAATGAGATAATATATTCATCTTGATTATTGCCACTATCAATGCATCGTCTCTCCAAGCGTATCTTCGCATGAAAGCTTGATTTGTAGTTGCCTTTGATTGTCTTATATTTCGCTTAATTGTAAGTAAAAACAAGTGTTTTAATTAAGCTCATTGTTATTCTGAACATGTTTACTTTTTAGAGATTAAATTACATATTTGTCAGTAGCTATATATGCGTTCAGTAGTCGATTAATGTTCCAAATTGCTCCTAAAATTACATATCATGTAACATTCCAAAAGATGTTTGGCAAAGTGACTCAACAGATCATTGTCGTTTGTTTCTGACACTTTCTCGCAATCAAGTTGGAATGGATGAAATAACTAGAGCAAAAGTAATAAAGATATGTCATTTCAAGTAAAGTACCACCAGGAATGAGAACATATTGGATTGCAACACTTTACAGTACCATATAACATTATGATCATTTAATTAAAGATATGTGATTTGCTTCCAAGACAATTTTGCAATTTTGACAATGTCAGCAAATATCACACACAAGGTAGATATAATATTGATTGATAAAGAGTTTCACAAATTCTGTGTCCTCATAATACGTTTAATAGTTTTATACATTGTTTTGCATTAAATGACAGCGGCAGAAAATCAAACAAGAAATGAACATTTGTTTTTATCTGGCAACTAGCATTAACTCTGACTGAAAACACCTGTCCGATATTTTAAAATGTTATCACGTTAGTGACATGATAACACTTTGTAACCACGCCCACATGCCGGACTACCTCCACTTCAAGAATTAAGACTTCTCAAATGCAAACACAGAATAAAAGTAATCAAAATATTTCATTTATCCTATCATTGTTTTTAATTGCGTTTACAAATAATGGTTAATGATATATTCATTGCATAAAAATATAGCCCAAATAAATAATTTGAATGATTTTAAACAAACAGCATGGCATCATAAAAATAGAAAACTGCCAGTAGAAGTTTTATTTTTGAAATAAACTTATTGTTGTCGGTATTCATTTTCTTAGTTAAAACACTTGCTGTCCATCTATAGCAATTTTGAAGCAAAAATTGAGAATAGGTTGATGTTCATTTTTTTATCACTATCCAATATAATTCATACTGCGTGATTGAAATTGCTGAAAGCTTTCAGCTACAGTACTGTACCTAGCAAAACCTTAAAACTGTCTTTAAACCGCTCACTTTTCACTCAACAATATCCCATGTGCTGTTGTTGTTGTTGTTGAGCAAAGGCCGCCATTTTTAAAATACCTGTGTTTTACTTTGAAATTCTTGCTTATGTCTTTGCAAATATTTTGTTTGCAAAGTAATATCATAACATAAAACATTTATAAAAATCTAATGACAGTAATTTGAAGGCTATATTTAATTATTTAGTTTTTAACCTTTTTGTCCTTTGAAATGGAGAACTATTTTTCGATGCACATGCAATAAATTGAAATCATTTTCATTTACAAATATAGTATTTTTTCTATTTGAGCCCCTTAAAATGTTAAAAAAATACATTTAGATTTTGCATAATGAAAAAAATGTAAGACAACTGTCTTTTGACAACAGGTGATATAAGGTAAGGTAGATGCATCTACCACTCCTGATATCACATGTTATCAAAAGACAATAGCCTTATATTCTCTTTTTATCGATTATGGCCTATCAGTAACCGAATACAACAAAACACAACAATATATAAGATACACTATAAGACACTGATCGAGCTTACTGTTGTTCGTGAGTGTGATTTAATTGTAGAAATTGTGCTCTAATTCGATTCTCTCAAACAAGCATAAATCATTTACCATCTCTCATCATACACGTTAAACAATAAAAACAAAACACAAAGTAAACTTAGGCCAGAGGGATCGTATTTGAGCCGTCCCAGTAAACTGTTTATTTGTATAACTATACCTTAATACAATTCAATCTAAGAAACGAAGTACCCCTTTTTATCAACCGAACTAGATTCTTTTGACAGTATTTGTTCTTTTCGACAAGACTTGATAAACGTGCCAGTCAGGAGTGCTGCGAGCGGGCTACCCAACCCTACTCCAACATGGGAGAGGGAGGTAAGAAGCTCCATGGCTCTAGATCAGCGGTTGCTTCAATCACCTACCTGACGTGCAGTAATCTCATTTTGTGACCACATAGCCAAATATATAACTAAATTCATGTTCAATGTGAATACTTAATGTTTTTGATCTTTCTCAAAATCTAAATCGAATTATAACCGTAATGAAAGTCTGATACAATTGTGCTGAAAAACAATACATGAATGTAAAATCTGATAAAACTAATACATATAATACCGGTGTAAAGCAAAGAATGCGGTAGCAATATATACAATTTAGACACTTCGTATAGAAATGTCAGTAGTATTTTTCACTTTTGGCACTTCCGGTACTTCCGGCATCAACGTCAAAGTGATAATCTGAAAAAAGCAAAAAAGATTTTTAGGAAAATGACTGCATAATACCAATATAAATGTCAAGTAAAGTAACGTTCGAAAATATAACAAGTAATATTTTCGAAAATTTGATAACTAGACGGCTTGACGATATACCCTCGAATGGCTTGCTCAACACATGTAACACACTAAATTCAAGTGCAAAATTACCGCCAAAACTACCAACCACTACACGTAGAACATGGTGTATGCTCCCGACAATAAATTCATTGTCTTTGTTCTTTGAAAATAACGGGACTTTTTCTTAATGTAAACTATTGCTTAGGGCCAATCTCAATTTAAAACAAAGTGTTGATTTAATGACTTAATATACTTTTGTTCGCATGAACATACTGTTTGGTTTAACATTTTTTCGTGTATAGTAATGCACGAAAATGATATATAAAAAGAAGGGAGTATGTGCTCTGTAAATTTTATCATTAATTTAAGCAATCGAGATGCTGAAGATGTTCGTACTTAATTTAATGTGACAAGCCTACCTAAATATGCACAAATGTCTGCACATGGCAAGTATATATAAATTCACTTGCTAATGGCTATTAAGTTTGTCTTCATGTCAATCTCTCGGTGGACAGAAATGAATTACGAACGGTTTGATCATTAAACTCAATATGAAAAGCTATTATCTCTGTCACTTTTTTAAGCTTATGTCTTGACCTTTGGGACATCGAATAGATATAATAATTGAATTCTTCTCACATCGATAGCAAGTTGCTTTCGGTATCGTTATAGCAATAGTAAAATGAAAGAAGAATAAAAAAGTTCTTTCTCCGTAGATAACAAAAGAGATTTATAACGTCAAATGAATGTTTACCTATCCATTTATCTGTCCGTCTTTCCTTTCCGGTCGGCTCGGCGTGTTTTTCAAAATATAAATGAGACGATATTGCTACAGGGAATATTAGAAAAATAAAAGATAGTATTCGTGCATTATGACAGGTCTGGTATCATAAATTTATCGCAAAACAAGTTATTTCGGTACTGTAATGTAGTCTCACTATGTATAATTAAAATGATTTTACCTGATGCAATTCAGAAGATATTGCAAGATTGAATTTAATACAGATAATATTTGGTTTGCTTAGCATCGGAAGTTTGACTGTATTTTGACTGTCATGCTACCAATGGACATGATAGCAGTTCTTTAAAGTAAAAGGTAAACACTACTGACAGATGTCGGTTAAACAGGCATTTGCAGATACAATGGTCTCTTTAGGGACGTTCAATGCCAATATAAAGTTCAACCCCCTATATATAGTTAATTTGTTTGTTATTTGTCAAGAATATTGTGTAACAGTCAAAATGTTGACAATGTAAGGTTGATTAATATTCAAGAACTTGAACTACAATTTATATAATATACGAAACATAAGTTTAAATAATTTGTTTGACCAACGGTTTCACTTAGAACTGCTAAATGGAAAAACTGGATTTATGACCGGTCAAATGAAAGAGTTTTGCATCGTTTACTTATACACGTAGTTTATTTTAACAAGTTATTTTATAATGACCTTGATATTTGTCCAAGGTTTGTCTTTCGGACACATTATAAGGTCATGATACTAATCTAAATCTTGTAACAAGTGTTTTATGTCTCATTCAAATTTGATTTTTGAAAATGTATATTCTTTATATACGCAGAAATATTTCCAAAGCTCATTTAAAATAAACATAATCCGCATTCCACTACATTCTTCAGCAAAATAATTATTAGCGCACGTCGCATGCAGCTTTCCCTATTTAGTTCAACCAACAATATAAAAAAATTGCATCTTGGTGTTCTTTTCGAGTAAGTAACTTCAAACATGTCTGCAGTAAGTGTGCAATTGAATGCAAAATGCAAAATAAGCCTGTAATTCAGACAAACATAACGATGTGTAATTCCGTCAAAGATAAGACAGAAAGTAATAAACTGACGGTTTACGGCTGAGCTGTACCTACAAAGGAACTGGTTACAAATAACGTTCCCCCAGGATCATAATAAAACTCTAAACTCATTGCTTTACCAATCTAAAGAAATCGGATGCGCCTATAAATAATGGTAATAAACAACAAGCTCCGTAGTTCCTGTCTTCAATCTAAGCATCATTTCTTTTACAGATTATATTGACATTTTGCATTTAAGTCCGAATGTCTACGGGATACAACATTCCGTTATTTATATTTATCTTTGGCAATAGTAAATTTCCAGGAGACAAGTCGGTGTACATGAACATCTCCAAGTATGTACAATAAAATACTTCTTATATAATCAATGACTTATTTTATGACTAAATCTTTCATTAGAGCTCACCATTTCGAGACCTTTATCATCGTTCTGTACGTTACACATTATCGAGATATTTACCTAGGAATCTAAATATGTTTTAATCTAATAATCAAAAATGTTTCAATAAGAATGGTACAATGACAGAGAAAGCGGTGAAGTCTATGTGAGACATGATATATAAGAAATAAAAAAGCGGCAGAGTAAACTTTGAAATGAATAAAAAAAAACTAAAACCACAATACTTACTTGAGCTTAAGTCTGCTCGTTCACAGTTCCCAATTCCAAATACAAATGTATTTGTTTATCCAAGTTCAGTGAGAATGGTACAATGGCAGAGACAGCGGTGTAGAATTTGTGAGACATGAAAGATAAGACACACAAAATAAACGACAGAGTATCTTTGAAATGAATAAGCAAAACTGTCTAAAAACGAAAACAACAAAACAAAACTCAAGCTCAAGCTCGTCTTTCTGTCATATTGTTACAAAATGCAATGTATTAAGAACCTTTAAAGCAAAAATGTAGCTGAAATGCTCAGAGTAACAATAAGATAAATACACTCACAATAGCATTCAAACATTATATCTGTAGAACGTTGGTTTTCAATGAAGTATGATTTATGTTTTATGATATGGCATTACATCTGTAACCATGTTACTCACTGTTGAAGTCGAATTCGTGTTTTAATCTTAGTTGAATAAAAGTATTTTTAACTTGAAAGGAGAATCTCATAACAAACATATGGTGGTATTTGTCATCCTACGCAAATGTAACTGCGCATAATGTTTTGTAGGATAGATGAGTTTTTATATTGTTGTGCACCATTAAATGTATCGGACAATATTTCGTATTCATTAACACTGAGAAATTTTGTTGTTCTGCTACACGGGACTGTGCAAAATGACATTATGTTCTGATAAAGGGTAATGGATGTCGTCTGGAACGCTTATAAAATGAATGATGTACATTTTATCGATGATATTGCTTAAAATCAGATGTGATTCACACCATTAAAAAAAATAACATATTTCGTACCATTTAAAGTATAAACGGTGACATTAATCTTTAACAGCATACTTATGCAAAAAGGCATTGATGTGTGCTACTTTTGTGAAAATAATAAATGAGTTACTAGTCATTACGGCCATGCACGGCTATGGATAAAAGAGATAATCGTGTACGACTCTATAGACCAACTCGGAGAAAATAGTAATAAATCTAATACCTTAGTTCTTAAATGCCTTGGCTGTGAGAATTTTGTTGTGTAGTAAGACACGAAGGTCAGTATATTTAAAAAGCTTGTTCACTAATAAAAGAGAACATGTACACGTAGCCAAATCTAGTATATCCTGGAGATCGACAACAGGGCTATTGTTGATTTGTTTGTATTTATTAAGTAACTGGCAAATATGATGGAAAACACACATGTTTACATGAGTATATTAGCTATGCAAAGGTATGTGTATGAAGTCAAAACAACTAGTAAACCAATAATATGTTTCATAAGTGCAATCAAATTCTTTTTGGCAATGGTCGATCTGAGTCAAGCAGAATAACATTTGAAACTTAATTATATATACACAGATTTATTTCAGAATAAAATGTACTTTAACATGGTTACACATTTCATATGTCACACAAAAACATCACAAAATAAGTAACAAAATATAACGATAATGATGATGATAACATTGTATCCTAAGAGATAAGCATTTTCATCGGAGTTGATTACACTTTTATAGACATGTTTTAAATCCCACAATACTTTTTCTTATAGTGAAAGGGATGGACTTGGCCATGTCTTCGTATGAAAGGTTTAATACAGCTAAACTAATTATTCACATAAGACCGACAGTGTTATAACAAAAGGCGAGTTATAGTTATATATTATGAAAACTTAAACGGCCACAGTATAATGGTCATCTGCGACATATGCTATTTTGAGTTTCCGAAATTACCAAATGCTTTGTCAAATATTGACATTAACTACAAACACTTTATCAACACTTATCTTCAATAATGTCTCAGACATACTGATATTCAGCGTAATCATCCCGACAACATTAAAATAATGGACATTTTCATTAGAAATACTGGCACTTATGAATGCAGACACGATTTGCACTTCATCGTGCTTAATTCATCATACGACTTTTCTTGGTATCAAATTGTCTATGTCTGCAAAGACCCCACGGTCTTTATGGTGTTGTTCTAAATCCATTTAGGGAATTTTCAACATTGCACATGCTACTTGACTTTATCGCCGCAAAATCAAATTAAGGTTCCAGTTCACTTTACGTTCTACCAAACATTTAAACATGTCTGTCTCTGTTAAACAACAGCGTACTTGCCAGCATATTTCGAGTTAATCTACTTTTTCAACTGTTAAATATGTTTTTAAATGGCTGTTGCGAACTAATTTACAATTTTTGAATTAGATAGAAACTTTAAAACATAAAATACAAACACTTTTGTCGAATTTTAATTCCAGTAATAAGTATATTTATTCTTACAACATTTACGCTCACGTGCTAGGTTATTTCAGCAAAATTGCATTCCATTCAGTATTTTACTGATGGTTAGCTATTTCACTTTTGTGCCAGCGTTTGACACAAAGGTTTTATAACTTGCTTTCAATTATGTCAATCCATAACTGTTCAAAAATGACAAGGAACTCCTAACTTTTTTCAATTTCAGACAAAACATTTTAACCGCTAAACTACCTCGACTTATTACCGCAATAAAACCATGCAAGCTGTCATAATATGAAAACGCTTGTAAAATTTCTTTTATGTTGCATCTTAGTGCGTATTGATTTAAAAGATTTTTCTCCCGTTCTTCCTGAATTTAGTTGACGGGCTTGAGCTTATATACTTTCCTTATGTAGAGTACATTTGTCTCTGAGTACGTTGAATAGAAATACTTATCAGAGGAAATCCAATTGTATCCCATCTGTAGTGTTGAGATTGACGTTGGAACTTAACAAGGCGTTGTTTCTATTCTGTATTAAGATAAGGAATCTTTCGTCAAGTCTTTTACTTTTGAAGTACCAAGAAGGCAATTATAATTGAGACATGCTCTTGTATATATATTTTTTCAGACTCACTCAAGACACAAGGCAGTTATGATATTACACGTCTCATAGAACAATACTTTATGTGTTACCTGTATTTTCCGTTAAGAGCTGCTTTTCTGGAAGGCTTAGCACGATTTTAAATATATTGTATGTATGTGCACACGATAAAGTCATCTTTACACTTCATGCATGACTCCTATTCAAAGGTCAGATTATTCAAACATGTCATCATCATTTTTCATTCACATCTATTTTGGATAAGATGCTCTTCACTGCAACATGATTGATTGAATTGTATTTGATTTCTATTCCTAAATTACATTAGATAACACTCCTTATTTATGAATTAACTAGACAAATATACATAAAAACTTTTTCGAGCATCTTAATACTGTAAATGTTTGATGTACCGTTCGTGATATAAGAGAAAGAGAGAGAGAGGGAAAAAGCTAAGAGAGAGCTTGTTATTCTGTAATTAGTTTGTCTTTACATTTTGACGCAATGGTCCACTATAAAATTGCCTACTTGTAAATCACAGCTTCAACTATCTCCCAAATGACAGAGGCTAAAATTACTATGTCATTTCCTATTATAGGATGGTAGTACGTAAGTACGTAGTATTTGACAGCCTGATCTACAGCTGCTATGAATTAAGCTATTATCAAATTATTATCGGGTTGATTGACGTTTGGCTAAGGGAAGGTAATAGCTCTTTATTCATTCTTTTAAATTACAGAACGAGACATTTCTGATTTATATATGTGTATTATTTACATCCTTCTTGCCGATTGAAAGCTTACTAGTGCCAAATACTTAGTATTTTCCTTAAAGAGCGTATTTAGGTAAACTGTAACAACATTAATTATAATGTTTGATAAGTTTATAACAATTTCTTAGTAGTAAACAAACTATATTGTGAGCTTTGTTTGGTTTCTTCCACGTAGCCTAGTATTTGTTACTCTGTGCATGTTTCTTTGTTTGGTCTGGGTGCTGAGCAGTGTCCCGCTTGATAGTGTGTAGAGGTACTTATTCATTATTGCACTTCAAACAGTCAAAGTATGTGAGAGATTTACGTGTTATATAACAGGTCACTGTCCTGGTCTCTGAAAGCATCGTCTCTCCAAATGTCATCGCAACAAAGGTTCATTTGTAGTTGCCGTCGATTGTCTTATTATATTATTATATTATAAATGGAATGTTTTCATTTAGCTAATTGTTCTGAACATGCTTACTTAGAACAGCATTCATAATATGTTTGTAAGTAGTTATTTATGCGTTCAATAGTTGATTAATGCATCAAACGTCACCTTAAATTACATACAATGTATTATAATACGAAACATTCTAAAAGATCTTTGGTTAAGAAACTTTCCAGGAACTCATTATTCAACAGATTATTTGTCGTTTGCTTCTGACACTTTCTCTCAATAAAGCTTGTAAGGATTGAAATAACTGGGCCGACAGAAATAAAGATATGTAATTTGAAGTTAAGTACCAACAGAGATGAAAACAAAATTGAATCGCAACCCTACACAATGCCATATAAAATTATCATCATTTAATTACAGATATATGATTTGCTTCCAAGACAATTTTGCGAGTTTGACAATATAGGTAAATATCACTCACACGGTGAGTATAAGATTGAAATTCAATGATAAGGAGTTTCATGTTGATTTTCCTAATTCTGTGTCCTCATAATACGTCTAAAACATTAACACGGAGATGGAGATAGCATGTACCTTAATTTATTTAAATTTAATTTTAAACGGTATGAAATTTAAAATCTGTAACAGTATTTTTGTTTTCTTAGCGTAAACTTAAATTTGTAGAATTGCCTGTAAAGTTTTTATTTTATTACTGAAATTTCGTGTGGAGAAAAAATGTGCCGTTAAGTAAAAATGTGCGCCTGTAATCGTTATGGTAATTTTCATAGTATTCTAAATGTACGAAATAGGTAACATATTGACTAATGCATGAAATGGCATACTATTATTGTTTCGTTTCGAAATTTAAGCATTGTAAATTTGAAGAAAATAGCATTACAAATGGTAGTCATATTCGAGGATTATCGTTGTGGAGAAAACTGTCCCTCCTGCTCATGTTGACGCTTATAACGTCAACCGTATTATTCGATTGTATATGTTGATTCTTGGCATCAGAAACTCTTTTGATAAAAGCAAGGGTACAAGAAAAGCACGACAAACACAAAGAACTGTGGTCAGCTAGTAGAAATTGGCTATTTAACACAAGGTGAAAAAATAAAAGTATCACTTCCCGCACAAAGCGTGGTGTAATTCTGAAAAATGGTTTAACTAAGAAACGACTGCGTTTACTTGACTAACGCACTGCGTAGAGGAATCCTTGAAATCGTTGAAGTTAACATATTCCGTACCATTTAAAGAATGAAAGGTCATCGTGACATTCATTTAATAACGCAAGTATGCATAAAGCAATAAATTTGTGCTACTGTTGTGATAGAAATTATATTATATTAAATATATATCATTTACTAGTCATTACGGTTATGCATGGGTATAGATAAAAGGGATAGTCGTGTATGATATATAGTCCAAACGGAAGAAACGAGCGAAACATCTGCGCATACCTCAGGAATGTTAGATTTTTGTTACTCAGTAAGAAACGTATGACGGTGTATTTAAAACGCTATATCATACCAAAAAAGGTGACATGTCATTGTAGCAAAATCTAGCCTGTTCTTGAGATTAAGAAACAGTACCATTGCAAATTTGTTTTATAAAGAAACTAAAACTCAAGAAAAAAACAAATGTTTAATACGTGAATATGTTAGCTATGCAAATTTATGCGTACGAAGTCAAAACAACTAAACGCATAATAGTTTCCATGTGTGCAATCGGGCTGCTCTTGCAATGGTCAAGTTAACTTATTTACATTTGAAACTAAATTTACGAAACGAAAAGTAATCAATATAGCATCCCTCGAACCTATGGCTTCGTGTGATTACCTCCTCCTTATACATGTATAATCTTACAGTTTCTCAACTAAGTTTTCATGGACGTTAATATAACAACACTGTCTTACAGGATGACGGTACAGTCCCTTCTCTTTAAATAATTAAGTCCTCTTAACCAACTAATATTTTGGTGCTTATGTTTAACACATACAATTATCTTGAGTAGATGTTTCATTGTAATAAGTTCCGTCACTGATCTTTGTTAGTAAACATAGTTTCAAATCCCATTTACGAATTTTCACCAACAAATTATTCTATTATCGATAATTTTCAAGTTTGGAATCTCGTTATGAATTCTGTCATTTATATGGCAGCTCATCCATCAATTTTCACAAATAAAATATAATGACTTTAATTTCTTGTTTAGCTCGCACAAGGTCTTTGTGATTTTAATTTGCGAGTTAAGTGTTACTATCAGCAATAGAGAAAGTTTGTAAGATCGTGTACTGACATACTGAAGCACTGAGTGCTTGATTTTTCAAACTAACCTCAGACCACCTATATTGTGTTGGTTGAATTTGCAGAATTCCATAATTTGGTTCATTTACGGCTAAATCATACTGATCAAACAGAAAAACAGAAAAATAGTACGTCTTTTTCATTAAATAATTTGAAAGGCAGTATGGAAAAACTTTTGCTGTGATTTATTTTATCCTGAGAGATACACATTTTCATCAAGCTTATAAATAGCTTTACTAGACAGGTTTGTAATCCCACATCCGTTATATTAACGCCATTTATCATGACCACCCTCTGACTTTTCGCCAACATAAAAAGTACCACTTGTTACATACACGAAAAATTATTTTTCTTTAGGGTTCGTCGTAGGAATGGGTGAATAAAACTAAACGAATTATGCACGTAAGAACTATGGTTTTATAATATTAGCAAAACGAATCACAGCTTCTTGTTATGAAACTTCCACTACCCACAATGTTATGGTCATCTGCGATATCATGTCTTGGTGCTTGGTCTGATATTAGCATTAACTACATCACAGTGATTAACACTTTCTCTACATCTTCAATAATGGCTCACACATGCCGATATTTAGCGAATTCATCCGGACGACATCAAAATAACGGACATTTTCATACGAAAGACTGGCATGTATTTATTCAGACATCTTAGTTAATTCATCATACGATTGTTCTGGGTATCAATTGTCTATGGTACAAAGTCACCGCGGCCTTCATGGTGTTACTGTAAAACCTACTTAGGGAAGTATCAACATTGCACTTTTCTTGACTCGCAAAATCAAATTGAGTACAATATGACCTGTTCCTTATTAATTTGTGTAACTATTCCGCAATTTATTCTAAACTGAACGACAATCATTACATTGAATATGACATGAGAGAAATAATACCGAACGGTTTCACTTTATAGCTAGAATGTACTCTGTGGGAAACTTAACTTAATTGTTTAATTTTGTTGAAACCTTACATTCTACTAAGCCTATAAATGGGTATGTCTGTATAAAATCACACAGTACTTTGTTTTTTTAATAAGCCTTTTTTTCAAGGTTTAAATATGTTTCTTAATGGATGTGGAAAATTAATTTGCAATTTACGAAAATATAATCTAGTTATAGTCGGTAAAAAAAGGCTTGCGTATAATTCTGTATATCTGGAAGAACAACTGAATGTATTTTATATTTTTATAAATGACATAGGGGTTGTCACTAAAAAGCTAAAAAGTAAAACAATTCGCTGTTTCTTTTTTTCAAAATTAATTCTTTTTTAAAAATTAATGTAAGAAAACGAATGAAATGGTGTTAAAATTGATTAAATATTTGTTGACACTGGTTAGTAAAAAGAATACATAATTACTGTTATTACTGTCTCCATCCTTCTACAGGCCCAAATCGCCACCAAACGACCATTTATCTGAATCGTAACTAAATGAGCCACATATTACACACTAGTTCTAACCGTTCCCTTGGGGATGAAAATTAGTAAGTTTGATGACAATAATTACTCTTACTTCCACTTTTCTTTGTAAACAGTAGTGCTAGTCTCTCTGTTATGTCCTGAATTCCTGATCTTGTCTAAAATAGCAAAATCGTGTTTTCATAACATTAAGGTGCATATAAATGAATTTATGGCTTGCTGTCAATTTTTTAGCTTGGGTTGTTTTGCGAGCCGGACACAAAAATAATCAGTAAGACAAAATACTAATGTGTTTGTAGAAATAAGTAGTTTATTTCATTATAGAACATTGACGGTAATTCATTTATTTGGGCAACTTTACTGGTGGTCAGGTTTTTTTTTCACCTTTGTTCCTGTGTTTAACCTAACATTTTAATTCAATAACTTGCAAATATGTTAAAACAAAGGTTCAAATTATTGCTAGTTCTTTAATGACAAAGCACTATTACGTTTCATTGAATTACAGACAAAATCATAACAACTGCAGAATTGTCTCGATTCATTGCAGCAATTAAACCGTACCAGCTGACATAATAGTTTAAGCGTTTGTTGAATAGTGCGTATTGATCTCTCTTATTCTTCCTAAATTTATTTGACGGGTTTCAACTTATATCTTTTCCTAACGCCTAGTACAATTTAGTCCCTGAGTACGCTGCAAATCAAACCTTTATTAGAAATACTTGTAAGAGGAAATCCAATTCTATCCAAGCTGTATTCTTGGGATTGACTTTAGCAGTAAACAACACTTGGTTCCAATTATGCGTTAACATTGGGAATATAGTCAATGCTATAATCAAAGGGATGGGATATTTCTACACATATAAATAAAGCAAATACTATAGACATTATCTTTAAGATTTACTATATTTGCTACCTGCATTTTTAAAAAACAAATTATGCAACTTAGAAGCATGAAATTAAATCAATTGTACCTACATGAACGTGCTTAGAAAAAAGTCATTTTAAAACAACGCACATAACATGTTTGTTATTAAAAGGTTTGATTTTTTAAACATGCCGTTATCATATTTTGTTAACATTTATTTTTAAAAAAATGTTATTTAGTTAAGCTGTTGAGGTGTAATGAGTTATTCCTTTTTTATCACAATTTGAAATACGTTGGCACAAAAATTGTCCACATATTGTACCGTGGCGCAGGGGTATTGCGTCCGCTCTGATATCAAGAGGTTATGGGTTCAATCCCCATGGGAGTCATTTGTTTTCGCTATGTTTTGTTTGTTTAGTAATTGTACTAAAATATATGAAAATCTATGCCATTTTCCAAGATAGGAGAAATGTGTCTTAATATTCCTTTATCATTCTTTACCATTACTTTTAAATATAAAAGTTAACCTTGATCATTTGTAAAAATTAAAAATTTCAAAAAGAAGGCGGTAAAACACTTTCAGTTTTTCTTATATTGCAGTTCATATTTTACTTATAAGAGTTCAATTACCAGTAATTATGTCTCTATTCCGAATCCTTTGCTACACTCTTGTAATTTTACATTGTTTTGCCGTGTTAAACTCGATGTAATGCATTTATGGTCCTCACGCTTTCATGGAAAGTAGAACAAAAATAATATATACATCAAAACGGGCAAAGATACACTTTTATATTTTAAAGTGTACTCTTTATGGGGATGGAACAACAAAAAAGCGGTCTTACTTTTTAACTAATGCATTGCATGCTAGGCAGTTTAACAGATGTAGATTATGTAAATATTTAGTTGATCAAGGCTTGACATAGTGCCCAGAAGAGGTGTACTATCTTAATTCTGATACCTTATCACAGTGACATGTCCCGTCCGACAAGACAAATATTTCGGAACATTTGAGCGTCAGTAAAAAGTAATGTATTTATATATGTCCTAAAATATAACTCGTATGAATTGTCTTAAGGTTACTTTTGGTGTTGTTGGAATGCTACATACGGTTTGATAGTTATAGAATTATTGTCTGATATCTGCTACTTAATGTCAGTTTTACTTCAGTCACTGTAAATCAATTCCTAAATTATGCCCGAGAACTGCTTTAATCACTTTTATTGTATGTATTGAATATGGTTTCCTTTGTATAAGTTTCGTAATGCAGTAAAAGTGAGAAGTGTCTACGAATGGATTTTGCTTTAATTTACTTTCGTTTAATCAGCAGAAACAACATTCAAGTAATAACTGAATATGCGTTCCTTTGCTTATTTGTTCACTTGCATCCGAAAACATCAGTCAAAATTTGTCAAATAAAGCTATAATTTTGTCTTGAAAGACAACAATAAAACATATGAAAGACAGAAAGAATGAACAGGATGTAAATGTCGTATATTCAATATGAGCAGCGGAATTAAGTGAAGGTACCGAAAATGTGTATGTTTGCAGTTTGCGATTTACGTGTGTCATATTAACATATATGCCATTTGTTTGTCTAAACTTTCTATTATTGTAAACGACAAAAACCGGATTTTTTTTGTTGCTTAAAAACATTTTATGTGTTGCGGTACTCCTTAACCAAACAAATGAATCGCAAGTGAAGTTTAGTTATGGTGACTAATGGCACTTATGTAAAGATGAAGACGTTATGGTTATTTTCAAACTGTACATCACAAAATAGTATGTAAAATTGCACCATAAATATCAAAGTTTACATATACATGTATTTTGGCCAAGTGGGTCAAAATGAAAAACTAATTTTAGTTGATGACTCCCATAAACGTAGTATTGATGCTACCATTTGATAGCCCGTCGTGGGGTATCCACTAAGTTATGATTTGTTTTAAAGTTTATACCAACTCATAGTGCACCTTTAAAGGTCCACTACTAGGCGAAAATTAAGTGACAGTTATTTCAATGGCAAGTACATAACCTTTCGCAAGACACTAAATATTGAAGATTGCCAGGTTAAATTTTATAGAAGTGTTTGGAACACGAAGAAAAGCATGTGTATTATGTTGAAATCTCAGTGATTCGACAAAACGACCTCCCATGTCTTTTTGAATTTCTTCATAATGCATAGAAAAATAATTGTACATGTACATGTAGAATTTCTACAAACCAACTTTCATTTTTTTATTAAAAATAGCTTATTTCTGTGTTTTTTAAAGTATATTTGAATTTTCACTTTCCTTAGTATTGGACCTTTAAGTTGTTATCTGTTGAACACTTTATATTTACATAT
>JAUMHA010167273.1:0-16651 GCA_032359765.1 Saxidomus gigantea
TCACGTTAATTTCACTCGTGAACACCAAAAGTTGTTATTTTCACTCGTGGCTGCTCCACTCGTGAAAATATCACGTTTGGTGCCCACTCGGTGAAATTATACCGTGATCTTACACCGGAACCAACAATTATCCTCTACATATTCTTTGACGTGTATAGAACTAACACTTCGTATATTACAATAGTACTGAAGGACTAAACACATTAACAAGAATAATGTAATAAATATTAAAAGTACTTCAGTAAAAACCAATATTTGCTTTGTTCTTAAATAGAACAATTTTCGTCTGACTTATTCATTGTTGAAATAGTAATAAATAGAATAAATCAACGGAAGTAATTATGTCAGTACATTGTATAATAGCCAATAGCTTGAGACTTGCATTAACTTGACAAATTGAATGCAAAGGTATTTAATCATAAAAGGTTTTACAGGCTACAGGGCATGTTTCATGCTTACTGTAAGTTCTCTAATAATGAAGTCATTATCAACTAAATACATTTTCACCAAACACAACTTAGATGTCTTATCAGGTGTCGTGATGGATGTCATTTCCTTACACCAACTCCTTCGGACGACCGGGACCATAAACAGTCTTAAAATAACATGGAATGAATAAATCAAAAATATCTTGAAACATAAAGTGTAACATATATTTCTATAAACTGTAAATTAGGTAATTGACGCGTGACGACAATTTTGCAATTTGTGAGCCGACAAATTTATTCGCGAAATTAAAGTCGCGAAAGGAAAATTCTCTTATAGTAAATCTATGTGTAATGAATCTTTCGCGAGATTGTGAAAATAAGCGAAGGACGAAATTTCCGAAAATAGCGAAAACTCAATTATCACGAATATTTCGCAATTACATGTAACAGTATAATTATGTTGTTTATTATATTGCCTTTCTTTTGACGTCTGTCTGTCTGTCCGTCTGTCCACTCAATTTTGTTCGCTCTACATCGGTAAAACCCCTTGTTCGATTTTCAGCAAACTTGATGGTTAACATACATGAAACTGTATCCAAGCTTTAGAGCGACAGAAGGATGTGTGTGTACATTTGCGAAAAACGAAAACAGTGGGAAAGGTTATAATCTAGACATTTCGCATTTCTTCTTCACATCATCGTCTTGCTTTATAAAATATAGCTAAGGATTACCTTAAATGTGTCTGCTTTGTAAGCTGTCATTAACTTTGCTAGAAACTTCGCCGTTTCTATAACATCATTCAGGTAAACTTATTACATAGATATGTATATAGGACAGACCAACCAAAAGGCTGTCGATTTCAATTACTTCCGTCCTCAAACGGCATGCTCTGATGTCGAAATAATCTTAGAAATACACTTATAAAGGGATCTGTAGATAAAAATCGTGTCCGCTCCTCCTTTGTCATTATGTCCGTCCGTCTACTGTGAAACCAATGGTTTCCGACCTGTAACTAAAGAACGCTTTAGGCAAGGGTCCTGAAATATGACAGTGAAATGAATCTTGACCTAACGACATCCAATTTTACGAATGATGTTGGTTTGATCTGATTTGAGGTATAAAAGTGAGTGGTACCTATGTGAGAATTCCATGGAATCTTTTTATATGCGGTATCTTAAAAGAAAACTTTCAAAGTTTATTTCATGACTATCATTATGATCAGTCTGAAAAGCTTAGCCCCAGCCTTGACGGTTGTGGGCAAAATTGTATTATTTGATTGCCATGACAACTGCATTTCTTAATGGAAATCATTATTTGAGAAGACGAATGAGGTTTTGTATAGAGTCATAAGAAAGAGAAAAAGATTTAAAGAAAGTATATGAGAATGATTTATTCACATTTCAAAGTACAAACCTGCAAATGTACGAAAAGTCTTGCGTTTTTAAAAGAAGATAGCGGATGGCAAGTTCAATAACCAGTATTTGTGAGGTTGTTTTGTGACATAAAGGCATTTGAAGATATGCTTACGTTCACCCATTAAATGAAATTCAAAAGAACCGAACCTTCAAATTTAAGAAATATACCACTATATCACTTCAAACAAACAAATAACACATAATATTTATTTATTTATGAGTACATTGTATTTTAAGCTCAAATGGGTCTTTAAAGCATTTCCCCAATCAACATTTGTTGCCAGTAAAACGGAAAAAATATTTTAACAATGGTTAATAGTTAAATTACACACTTTATGAACTTTTGTAAACTCAAGGGTAAGATGACTCTACCAAGTTATATAAAACAGTTGCTGTCTTTCATCTCTTCTTTGCTGCCTATCTGACGTATATAAAATGTACCTGATCCAGTGGTCACAGTGTTCTGATAATATTTACTTTACACAACTATCGTACTTAAAGTCACTGTAGTGATCTTTTAGGACTGCAAGATGCCTGTCGTCAGTTTGTTGTTTTCCTTATAGTCGGACAATACCCCCTCCCCTGCTTCCAACTTAATATATTTTATATCAGGCATAACATTAAGTTTTTCGGTATTCATCTACCAATGCCGCTCGAGTCGGTAATGTGCTTGCGTAATAATGCTGAGCGCCAAGCAAGGGAACTATCAGTACCATATTCCACGTCTTTGATGTGATGCAGCCAGGGATCGAACACACGATCTCCCGCACACGAGATGATACTTTATAGCCCTGCCACGAAATTTCCAGCCGTTTGATTGTCAATGACATGTAAATTGATATTGCTATTAACGGGCAAGCCGGTATATCCCGTCATTGTACTCCACGCTAAACGTGAGAGTGTTCGCGTACAGTACGTCAATGATTGAGTACGTTCTGATTTGTAACGTTATGAAGTGACGTCACGAAGTAACATTTGTGTAGCAAAGGGTATTTAACTGTCTTGTTACGTCCAGCCGTTTTGATGAATTAAATATGAACTGAATCCCTCAAAACGTATGAAAGGTAAGGGTATTTGAAATTGTTATTTGTTTTTTGACGTGGTATATAGAGATATAGTACTCGCCTCGACATAATATTACCCTCGCCTAACGGTAACATTAGTCTAGGCGGGTACTATATCTCTATACAGTACGTTAAAAACACAAATAACATAAAATATTTATGATGCATTTCGACTTAAAATACAACGTATGAAAGCAAAGAATGGTCAATATCGCTGTCGGAAGATATTTTCCTTTGTAATATAAGAACTACATGTACAAATAATTTTACATCCAAAAATGCCAAATGGAGCTTTAATTTGTTAATTGGTTAACATATTGCATGTTACATGAAAAGCTAGCCATAAAATATGAAGGTTTATAACCTATTATCCTTTTGTAATAGGTGTTTTTAATGATTCAGGTCCATTTATTATGTGCATTGAGCAGAAGTACATGTCTGTTTCAATATAGCCACTCTGTTTAAAAATAAACGTGGTACATGTAAGATGTGAACACAGAAAGCAAGAATGTTATTAATCAAAGCGAAATGCTGTTATTTAATAGAAAATAATTTAATAATCTACAGAAATACATTCTGAATTGTTGCTCCTAAATGAGTGTTCAGTTCATCCTCCTGTAATTCCGTCACAGTAAGTTAAAATGTATTTGTTGGTAGTGCACACTCATAGCTCTTTGTAACATTAAGTTAGCTTTGTATAATGTCATGCATATCGTCACAGTGCTGTCAGCAACCGGTGGAGATATTTCACCAGAAATTGAAAATGTTGCACCCCAGCGATTGTTCAGCTCATCCTCCTGTAATCCAGTCACAGTAAGTTTAAATTTTCTCGATGCTAGTGTCGGATGTGTTGCAGGACACTTATAGCTCTTTCTGGAAGAATCTGGGTATCCCGTAGGCACAGACCCGAAAACAGTACATGGCGCGGCTGCAACAACCAAATTAGGTCCAGCTTTGCCACTGTAATACCACTGTACTGCTGTTACAGTTCCACTTCCAGTGCATACAGCTGTCATTGTCACACTTTTACCAACTGAAGAACAATCCGCAACGGTAAAATCCACATCTTGACCATAACCTTAGAATGAAAATGTTTATCTAGTATCAGAAGTATAGATAAATCGGCTTTATTATCGGACATTGACAGATAAAGGTGTGTATAATGGCGAATTTGCTTGACCGGGTATAGGAGCAAGTTAGCACACGTCGTAAATACTACTTCACTTAGCCCCACATTGCAAATTGAATATTCACATGTACAAAAAGGAAAGTTTTATGTCAATAGGTGTTGGAAAACATTGTTGTAAGAGTTATACAAATCAGAATTTTAACATAGGCACGTGTTCGTAGATTAGTTCCTTTAATGCCTACAAAACTTGATAAATGTGCCTCACTTCATTTTGATATTTGTCATTACATGTATTTTAATTACGTGGTAATTTACCTTTAAAATTTAGGGATGTTTTCATGAGTACTAGACATATAAGATTCTTAGTTCATATAATCACTTTTTCTATCAGACAACATACTTATATAAAGACATGAAAGCAACCATGTTGTATTTGTTCCCGTCTATAATGCATAATTTAACATCATTAGTTAATGTAAGTTTTCTTTTTGATGTTAGTCATCATGTGCTTGCTGTTTAGCCCGTTGCATTCATTTATAACGTCGACAAACCATGCATATAGTTAGTAAAAAGGAACGCGAAATGTTAAGTTAAGGCAGTATTATTGATTTTATAAAGCTTCAAGTGTTTTGAAAATAAATGTTGACCTAGATTTTCCCCCGATTCGACCCAAATTTAAGGTCGACCTTAAGTCCATTGAGACAACAATTTGACCTACTTTTGGTAATTGGGTAATCACACAGTTGTTCTATGACTTGAGTCAGTGACCTAATTCTGATCCAATCTGACAAGGTTTACAAATCGACCAACAGTAATGATCAACTTTCATGATGATCGAGAACAAAATGTAATATGGGAACACAATTTAAGAAGTCCAAAATATCTGAGTTAATGTAATTTGGCATGACGATAAAAAGCAACAAGGAAATTGGCACGTTTATTTACATTTCCCTTCCCCTGCACAAAAAGAACTATGTATACAATTACTCCACTCTACTTCAGACAGGGTGACAGGGGTAAAAATCCAAAAAATATTTTAGTTTTGAATCAATTGGAGGTGTGTCAACAAACTTAATCTGCAGATATTTTGCAATATTCAAGCATTTCGAAACATTAATTGTGTAATTAACTACAATTTATTAAAATTTTAAAGTCTTTAAAGTTTAAAACAAGAAATGTTAGCAAAGTTGCAAAGCGTGACACAGAAATAGACTTCAGAGCAGCTTAAAGAAGTCCGCTGCAACAAGCACGACTCAGTAAAAATTGATTTACCAAGTACAAAGAGGTGTGCAATAATCCAAATAATCACCATTGTCCTTCAACGTCTGTTTTAAACACAGTTGAGCACAGTTAAATTTTATCTTATATAAAAACAGATTATTTATTGATTGTTGAACTGTACCGATATACAACTCCTTCTACCTGCAAAAAAATAATAAGAATAATCACAGGGCCTCCTAAACACGGTAAAAACATGTTAACTCCGGGATCACAGGAGGTAGATTCGACACCGGTGAGACTAATTTAAAATTGTATTTGCTCAAATATACACATTTTATATTCTACATTGTGTTACTGAGTAGATACAATAAATTTAATGCAACATGCCATTAATACGAAAGAAAAAAAAACAAGTTGATGAGTTATTGCCATGCAAAACGAAGTCTCCTACCGGTTTGGAGCAATGAGACGAGGAATTACATCAGGAATGGTTGATTGGAATGCGTGTCTTGCTCGTAAAACTATCTGAAATCAAACCAATATTACATAATCAACAATTATGTCAGATATTATGGTTTGCTTGACTGTATAATTGAAAGGATTGAACTATAAGATGGCCACCAAATCCGTATCTCCTTCTTTTGCACTTTACAGTATCACGACCAGGTGAATCGCACATCCTTCTTTGTTGGTGAAGCGATGCCTTCACTGTGCAAGCATTCCGTTGACGACTGTCAGAAACTTTTTATGCCTAGAGATAAGCTGTCTTTTTTCTCTAATTGTTTAGATTTATAGAAAGTTGCTGAAAACAACTCACGTGTAATACAACTCGTAAGGCTTTGTTGCGTATGTACACCATCTTAAAACATCGCAGGAAAATTGTCCAAACTCCATAAACTTACAACTGTTTTCGCAAAACCAAGCTAACAGATGCACCCAAACTTTACAGGTTTAATTGTGCTTGACTTTTTTCAACAAAATCCTCTAATTTTAGATAAAAAAGACCGCTTACCTCTCTGCATACAAAATTTGTCTTTTACAACATTCACCGGAAGGCTTGCACGGCAAAGGCAGCGCTCTAAAAAGTGACGGCTGTACGAGTTATCTGGTCGTGATTATGTTACAATTAAACCGTTTGCAGTTACAGGCCGCCGATTTAACATTTTCTTGACATTACTGTTATAATATAAGGCGTTCAGAACAAATACGCAGTTATGTTTGTTCGGAAACCATAACACCTCAATTAAAATATGCTGTTCTATCGGGTGCTCCTACCTCATCAGACCACACGTGCGCTAAGGAAGAGAAGGCAAATTATACTGGTAAGCTGCCGGTCGCAAACAGCATGCGATGGAGCAAACGTAAATAAATTGCGTCACTACCAAACTTGACACTGATCTTTTCAGGTATACCTTTTTGAACCATATCTACGCACATATACCATGCGAACAAATGGCACATTATTCCGACGTTTGCAGATTGATTCCGCAATGTATACACAATTTAGACATATACTTTCTAAATCAGAGACCATTTTAAAAAAAAAAAAAACATTATTACTTTGTTAATTAGTTTGTTTGAGAAGGGAAAAAATGTTATTATTATGCTAAGGTTATTTACAGTTGTTTTTTTGCTAAAGATTAATGATGTAATCTAGCATTTGTTAGGGCGTATCTATTGTAGATGTATTTTCCTTTTTACTGTGATATACATGTACATCTGGTCAGTGGCATCTCCTTTACCACTCATCACTCTAAAAATTGACAGCAATGTCTAATCAGATAGACTCTTCAAGACTAATTTTCATATTTTCCCCAAAATCGTGTTTGCTTAATCTATTGGAGTAAGATGCATCTAGTCGTAAATTGTTTGTATCACACAGAGACCAAAAGGAAACGAATATTAAATAAGCCATTATAATTATTATCATAAAAGTCACACCTTTTCTTCCTGGTTTTGTAATGCGATTTTATCATTTGATAGCATTGATATGAAAATACCTTTCACGCAAATGTATCCAATCCATTAGTTATCAAACATTCCTATTCATAATGCTTTTATAAATTTGTAATTGCCTTTCACTCATCCCGGAGGTTGCGGGTTCGAGCCACACTGGGGTCACGACCGTACCTCCTCACATGACACCAGTACTGGTTTTTCCAGAAAGCGGACTCAAGAGTGACTCGATAAGCTAAAAGATTTCTGCACATTCGAGCTTAAATAAATTAGTATAAACTAAACTATGTATACATTTGACACAGATTTATAACTTGCATAATTTTATTACACTTTTTAAATGTACGCTCACTTCAGGATTATAGTCTTTGTGACTTTCACTAGTTACGCCGAAAATAGGTTTTTATACAAACTATTGTCCAGACACATAGACAAAACACAACAGAAATCGAATCTAAAATGGCCTTGAGGAATAGTAAATACTTCTGGTTCTTATCGTCCAAAAGCCATAACATAAGTAATGTTATACATGTAGTCATTCGATCGTACGCAATAAACGAACTATGAATAAATTGACACAATTGCCTAAAGTGCTGTATTTCAATTACACAAAGATGCTTTAAATACTCAATATCTGGACTAGTCACTACAGTGGGTTACTTATTCAAAGTGAGGGAAAGTTCCCATTGGTGGAGAAAGTGTTTACAATAAAGGTAGTCTCCAAGGCGACGAATTTCTTCACATTGGATTAAGTCCAGAAGACAGAGGAAGTTTCGACTAAGAGAATCCGAGAGGTATATCAAGTCTAGTTGGCTCAGAAAGACCAAGAAGCCCAATAAGTCAAGTTAGTGCAGCAAATCCAGTTTAATAATCTCAGTACCGTAGTAATTCACGGAGGCGGAGTCTGAAGTAGCCCCGCAGCATCAGTTAGTACATCGTACATAACATCGATTGGCAAAATACAAAAGAAATTGACACCTTGATAGTAGAATTACTTGACAAATGATTTTTTAGCATTCTGACATTTCTGTCTTTGTGTTATAATAATTTTAAACAATGATGTAATGAAAAGTAAAAATGATAGCTTATGTTTTCAATTGTTGATAAAATAAAGTAGGTGATAGAAACACAGTGTAAGAGCTAATATTCGATAAACAGCCGATAGAGCTACATGGAATTGTTACGAGTACATTTTTTTTAAATGCCTAAGCGACTATATTACGTGAACTATAATACTGTAACAAGGAATGTATCGTACGATTTAAGGAATATTGATTACTCTCTATTAAAAAAGGTGTAGTTAAAATCCATCAAATATTCAGATATTACATATATGGTCTACAAAGCAGTGGGGATCCTTCTTTTTGTCGTTTGTTCAATGAACATGATTATGTTTCTGTGCTAGACCATAGATCATTTTGGATAGAGGTAAAGTTTAATAGAAAGGGTTAGGTGTGTGCAATAAAATTGCATACATGTATATCGTTTACCTTAAGAATCATAAAAAGACAAAAGCACTAAATGCACGTTTTTCTGTTTTCCTGTCTTTTATTTTATTTAATAGGAGGAGTAGCATGAACTGCATGGTCTAGAACAAAAACAAATTTATGTTTATTGAACTTCCGAGAACGGAAGTAAACTTCTTAACAGAATTTAAAAGAAATAATAGATAGCTGTATAAATCATGGTATATTGAGTAAAATTGCAGGCTAATTAATCTCTAGGTCCTCTTAATGACGTCATATGTGTCTTTATCTGTGTTTGCATAACGAGAAAGATCTGTATATTGTGGATCAGATGTTCCTTCGGCACCAGTTTTAACATTCTCATATTCTTGACTTTCAGTGACATCTGTTGTAAAGGCAACGTTAACATATGTTCTGAAATGTACAGTTATGATTTGCACATTAATAATTTTACACGATTTTTACTTAATCGAACATCAAAAATATAGGGCTCATTCCTAAACTACAAGATACGAGACTCAATTGACCGCGACTTCAATCTGTTTCACCCATATATGTGTTGTTGTTTAGTTTTCTGTGCATTTTCTTGCATTTTGCTGTTCTTGGTTAATTTTTCAAAAGCGTTGATCGTATCTACTTCATATTTAAGCTGCAGTGTATGTACATTGTCTGCTGACTTTTTCGTAGTTGGAGGGTTCACTCAACTGCGCATAAGTATGATTGTTGATGAGTGCTGTACTTGAAGGCGGTAATTATTTTAGTACATTTGTAATTTAATGCATTCGTTCTCTGGAATATTTTTGCTGAGGTATCATGATCTTAATGACTGACTTTTCAAAGCATACTGAAGTAAATTCCTACAGTGTAGCAGCACACCTTGCATATGGACAGCTCAAGAGTAGGATATTCTGCACTGCATGGTTAGTATACGAAAAGGGTACACAGGTCATGCAGTGTATTTACATATTAAGTACTTACGCAGTTTTAGATGATTTGTCCGTAGAACCTGTGCCTGAAAAAATAAACAATTGAGACAGATGGATTATAAGAGATATCAAGAAATAATGTACCTAGTAAACTAATAAAGGTCACAATAGTGGTAATTATAAAGACAATTGAACAGGAACTTGATATATGTGCCCACAGGGGACCAGACAGACCTGCGTATTCACAGTAAGGATCTACTTATGTTTTCCATAATCAGCTACATCTTAGCATCTACATTGTATTACAGTAGCTAATTGCTGATATTTAATGGTGTACATAATTAAAAGAATTAAGAATTTCTTATTTTTAAAACAATGATAAAAAATGAAGAAAAATAATAGTTTACTGATGCTTTTCGATAGAAAGACACATTTAACATACAGTATATGGTAGTTATTACATTGACAATGTATTACCATAAAGACATACATGTATACTTGCTCTTTCAAATTGAGTACTGTGTTCGTTGTGTAATTCAATTACTAAAGTAATTAACTTTTGCTACAGTCTGAGAAATTGTACAATCATATGTCTTCCACAACCAAATTATTCACTTCAGTCAAAAAGACATAATTTAGTTCATTCAATAAAAAGAAAACATTTTAAGCTAATTTAACAGATAAGAAAATCTGCATTTTATTTGACATTACATTTTATTTGATTAAACTTTTCAACTGTCCTACAATTCTCTAAACAATCATCACAGGGATTTATTTGCGTGAGATCTGCTCTTAAATCTCTGCCTTTACAAGATACTACGTGATGATCGAAAATGTCACGTGACGACATGTGAAAAATGGTATCAAAATCACAATTTGAAATTAATTCTTTGTATTTGATATTTTAACAGTTAAATACTTTATAAAATTATCCTTGCTGCAAAAGCAGTACAAAAAACTAACACTTAAATCCAAATTTGTACTTTTGAAATGTTGTGATGGCAGTGATAACTGTATACTGTAATTGGAAGTAACCGCTGTGGGGAGTTTATATTCTCTATAATGAGAATTATTTTCAGCAAATAAATGTGTTATAGGTACATGTATTAAACTTTGCTAAATATGTCTAAAAATAGCGTATAAAATATTGAAGGAAATGTTTTTTTGTGATAAAAAACATTTTCATTGTTTGGATAGTAAACCAATTTCTTAAAAAAACATCAGGAAATATTTTATAAAGCAATTATCTTTACATGTCAATAAATGGTATTGTATGTGTATTGGACTAAATGTCCAGTTTAAAGACACCTAATCAAACAGTGTCTCATCTGATAACACGTCACAAAAAATCAAAGGATTATGTCTCTTGCGGTTAGGGGGGGGGGTCCCTTATGAAGGGGTTTTTGATTGCTTTAAGTACTAAACGTTCTTCTTTTATGATTAACTTCATTGGTTTTTACAGATACAATATGTAGGTATTTTACATTTATTTGAATTCTTCTTATATACAAAAATGTACAGCTTTATTCTATCACATGCGTCTATTAAAGTTACAGAAGTAGTTAAGACCTTTCTTATAACAATGTTCAAAAATCATTATCCAAAACATTATTCATAGAAATAGTCCTGTTACCTTTGTTTGTCGTCTTTCGTTTATTTAAAATCGTAAGATACGTTGCATAAACTGCTTGAACAACACAAACAACCCCAAGAGTAACTCCAACTATCAATGCAGTATTATCACATTCCATTCTACAGTTTGCAATGTCGGTATGTTGTTGACCTGAAAGAGTTTGAACAATATACTTTCTATGTTTTATATTATTATATTATCCTTTATTTCTATGTTCGAGATTATAAACTACAGATAACCTACAGACATGTTTTATTCGCAATATTTACAGTATTGAAAACAACTACAAGAAAGTATTAGTCTATGCATGTAGAAGATACAGTCTGGACAGTCACAAAATACCAGAACATTAGCCTTCATTACAAGTTTGAGTACTAAGTGTGACCCTGACTTTTAAGTAAGCCGCCTTTACGTTGTGCGTGACACACCTTTGTGGTATGGAAACAATTATGTCAATTTCTTTCAAAATCAGTTAATGCATATTTAATCTGTAGCACGGACACTATGTGTGGACCAAAAGACAGGTTTAAGCAAACCTATAGTAACATGACCAATTGGGCCGTGTCAATTATGACCCTATGGACATCCTTTACACAAATTTGATAGAGAACCACCACACAATACTGCACACAAAATATCTTAGCTCTAGTACAGTTAGTTCTTTTAGCTCTTGCCAGTTTCCGACAAATAGAGTACTAAGTTTTACTTTATATTTCAAAGTAGGATCCCTTCCAGGTGGGGCAAATCCAAACCCCTGGAGCATGATATGATAAATCTTCAAAGAGATCAACTAGGCAGAGTCACATAACAGATATCGAACATCTGGGTATTAAGGTTTTGGAGTAGAAGATTTTTTTCCTTTTTGTTGCAATAACAACGGTAGTTCTACATGAAATAAAATTCTTTGGACAATTTCAGTAGTGCATTCATGCAAGGATCATCCCTGACAAGTTTCTTCAATATTGGCCTAGTGAACAAAACAGTAGACATATGATAATATAAATAGGCAATGTTCGCAGGATGCTGGGTGATTCCAACATCTCCACATCATGCAATAACAGTTAATAAGGCTATAAGTCAGCAGGTTATAGAATCGATCTTTATATAGAAATGCATATTTCTTGTTTAAGTACAATGATAACTACTATAACCGCTAGAATAATATTTTAAGTACAATGTACATGATATGTTTAATGATAATGTTATGTTACTCACCTTTAACTGTAAATGTAAATGTTAGGGCATCTCCGTCATCTATCCTGCCTAAATCGTTTTCGGCAAGAACTCTTACTTTGTAAGTATTTGGTGCAAGCCCAGTTATATTGAAGTGGAATATAAGTTTTTCATTCTGCAGAAATCTCTTATCAGTTTCATTAAACTTCAGTCGTTCTATCCAGTCTTCCTTGCCAGATACTGAGGTTTCTATTACAAATGTTTGATGGCGTCCTCCATTGAAGTTTCCCACTAGCATAAATGTAGGAATGCCATTCACTGCTCCCGTGTAGTTAAAAAACTTCGGGGGCAAAGGTTTACCTGTTTTAAAAAAAATATGGTTGAATTTTGTATTTCCAACATTAGTGATGTCACTGACTGAAAAAAATCATTGTAAGTGATTGTTACAGAAGTTCTTTGACCACTTCGAATAGAAGCAGTCCACACAAAAAAAACAGATTTAACACAAAAATACCAATTTTGCCCGAATTCAATCATCTGAGCAAACTAAAGTTCAAGTGGCCAATAACGTATTTATAAATACTGTGTAATGTCACCACGTACACCACCATGAAGCACTGTACTACAGTCTTGTGCTTAAGCATTCTATATATAGTAAGGTATATTTAGTGCTATAGAGTACTGTAGAATTGTAGTACTGTAGAGTACTGCTTATTACTGTAAAACTCTACAATAATTGAAAGAGGTCATTGCAAGGATGCTTACTAACAGACTAAGTCTAAAATAATTGTGTCATGCAGTTTTAGAAAAGATTTAAAAGTAAAATGTTGATAATAAATGCCGGACGATGGCCAACAGACACCCACCATGTGCAAACAACTCTTCCCGATCCTACGTACAGTTCAGATCAGTAAATAATCTATATGTTGTGTCTTAAACTTTCACTTAGATCTGACAAACTCTTGCTTTGATCAAATAATCTAAGAAACCTTCATTCGATGAGACATATTTAGATTGATATAAATGGAAAATGCAATGCATTCATAGATGTATACTTATAAAATTAGAATAAAACATTTTACAGTTCTTACTTTGTGAAACGTGATATAAAATCCATTCTTTTGGCTGTCCCATACCATTGTCAAGTACCAGTGTGTAGTTTACAAAATCTGACTCTTCCTCGTCTCTTATATGAAGCACAGCAATATAACCATCCAATTCTACTTTAGTCCCGTAAAATACATCTGTCACATTACTACTCTTGTATGATATATCATGTTTAATGGAACTCTTTATTTCTGATCCATTTAAATATTTGAACTTCACAGAGCGTATATCAGGATAGCTGAAGAACGGTACTGTTATATTTACGGACATTCCTGGTGCTCCTACAAAAGTGTAGATTCCATCCAGTAGCAATTTTGGAGGCACTGAAATCATAAAAAATAATTTATAAAAGGGTCACTGCAAAAAGCAAACGATCTACACGATCGATTATCTTCTACATTATAGTGGACTACAGCTTTACCGTACCGATCGTGCAGAACGAACGACGCGTTACAAGATACATGATAATTATTATGAATGTTACACGATGAACACATGCACGATAAACGAATGATGAATGCAAACGGAATGCACTATACGCGAATGATACTCGTAAATTGTGCAACGTTATGCTTAAAACACTATTGTAACGTGCAAGAACATCAGGAAGTGCTATATGTAAACTTGTTAAAACAAAGGGGTATTAGTAAATATTTTTTCTACATGCAGATGAATGTGATTTGCTTAAATAATTTAATAATAAGGGTCAAGACTTTTGTAAGCATGAATTGTATTGCTTTGTAATTATGTCTGATATAAAATTCTTAAGCTGAAGAAAATGATACAAAAGAAAATGAAAGTTATATATTGCTGATTTTCGAATTAGAGTCAAGGATCTGAAAAGCTCCCGAAAGCTAAGCACTAGAAGGACTAAATGCATACAGAAACAAACCTTTTATTTTCACTTCAAGTTTTGCTGTTTGCTCAATCTGCTGATTTCTGTCTGGTATACCATTGTTCACTTTACATGTATATATTCCACTGTCTTGAAGTTGTGCATTCTGAATCATTATTACACCATCTCTTTGTTCATGTGTATTTGGTATTGACAACTCTTTCCATGTTTGTTTCATTGAAGTGAAATCAAAGCTATCTGGTCGTCCAAAAGCATTACAGGTGATTATCAGTGATGTGTTTTCTGTAGGTTCGTTGTTGTTAAGGCTAACATTCACATCTGGTGCATCTTTTATAAAAGTATGTAAGAAAAGAGATTGAACTTTATAAAGTGTGGTCATTGGACTGTTAATTTGAAAATTACATGACATTTGGTTCTGTTTTTACAAACTGATACAGAGGCCATTTGTTATATAGAACATATACGGTATGAGTGGTAACAATAACATGCATGGTGTTTAAACTACTATGTGCCGTTTTAAGCTAACTCGTTATAGGGTTATGTTATTTGTATTTTTTATGTTTCAGACAGTAAACACGAAGGGTAATGTAAATATTCAGAACCGGGACGGATAAAAAAACCGTATATACGGTCGCAAACGTCAAAATAAGTCAATCACAAACCCTATTAAGATGTACGTTATACTAAAAGTAATAAAAGAATTCGCTCGGTGTCCGAACTCTTCATTGTATATAACTTATTTCAATAGTCGCATATTTAAATGACTTTACCAAGCAGAATCGAGTTTACAACGGAAAGCGTCAGAAAAATGTATAATAAATTATTATGCAAATGTCAAATACCATAATTGTTCAGAATTATAAATGATTCGACTTGTTATAATTTTTGAAAATTTGAGATTTTAGTCTAGTAAATGCAACATATTATTAGCAGTTTGTAAGAAGAAATGTTAATATTACGTAACTTGCACGCTGGAACATCATACCCTCTAAATGGTTTATAGTCACATAACTTTCAAAGTAAGACCAACATTTTGGACCGAACCTGCATTTTTCACCTCTGTATATATTTAGTATATGTAGGACACAATCATTTTTCATTATCAAACACTGTTTCTAATTAACAATGTTTGAAAGGTTTTGCTTCTTCTAAAATAAAATCAGTTTGTAATAATAATTGTATGATATATTTGGTAAACATTTACAATTTACTTAAAGTTTTTAAGTACAGCTCGTGTATGTAGAAACAGAAAAAAGTTTTTTGAGAGCAAGTATCTGAAGAAGGACCAAATGAGCAAAATCTTACAATTAACGACAACATTCAGATTCTTTAGAGTGACAAAATTATGTGATGTATATTTTGTCGAGGTTGCCTCAGCTCTACATGTATATGTTCCATGATCTCTCCTGTCTATATCATCAAATCTCAGATCAGCACTCGCAGGATTTCGTCCTTGCCATCTTACTGTAGGTATTGGATTTCCGTCTGCACTACAGGTAGCGGAACATGTTTGACCTTCATTTCTTGTTGCAGTTTGTATTTCTTTCCCATCTTTCAGAATTTTTACAATGGGGGTATCTATTAATAAAATGAAACCAGGAAGACAGTATTATTTTCTTTATTTCTTCGGAAGCAGCATATCAATGATGCCTCTAGGTTTCTTCTGCACCTGGATGTATACATTTCAACATTTGAACTTCAATCAGGCTCATGACAATGTTGACAATATTTTTTATAATATGACAAATAACACATCTGATGTAACTTTGACTTTATCTGCAGAAAATAATTTTTTTCTATTTATGTTTCAATAACTATCGAGTCAAGCTTCAAGAAATGTTTGTAAATGCGGCAAGTACATGTAAAATCTTTTTCTAAAATTCAGCTGCAATTCTTTCTTAACTAAGCTTTTTTCAAATCATATTACCTAATAAAATATGAGGACAGTAAAATTAGAGAAAAAAAGTAAATAACCGTAAATCCAGTAACCCTGGTGATTGAAATACTGCAGAAAATACATTTTTATAAGCACGACTAAAATTGTACCTACTTAAATGAAATAGCAATAATCATGATAAAGCAAAATATATACAGATTATGTACTTTCACACATGGATCTAAGTACATATTTGTAATTAAAATCGACTTACATTCTACTGCTACACTTATTGTTGGAGATTTCACTTGAAGATTTTTCGCTTGTGTAAAAGAATTCTGTAGTTGACACGATACTGGACTGTTGTTCATTTGTGACTTCAGTCTTGGTAAGTTTAATAT
>JAUMHA010167384.1:0-16647 GCA_032359765.1 Saxidomus gigantea
TGACCTTTGACCTACTGACCCCAAAGTTGAACTTGACCTGTATTTCATGAAGTTGCACGTGTGTACCAAAAATTATTTAAAAGGGTAAAGTCGTTCATGAGTTATCATCCGGAAACCATGAAATGAACAGACCCACAAACCAACAAGCTCACTCCTATATACCTCCCTCAAACTTCGTTTTGTGGGGGTATAATTATTATATCTTTAATAATAAACAGTAAATGTAATCAATTACATTTCAAAATTAATTGTAATTTAATCAACTACATTAAAAACATAAAGTTATCATAAGCAATCAATTACATTTTTTAAGGCATTGTAATTTAATCAATTACATTCAAAGTAATTATGTCCCGGTCTGCTTTTGACAAAACTAGAGCCCCTGTGACCTTGACCTTTGACCAAGTGACCCGAAACATGGACCATGCACAACTAAGTATTGTACTTATCACTTCTGTGAAAATTTCTGACCAGTGGTTTTGGAGACTTAGCGTCCACAAGAATTTACTATCTCAAGCCCCTGTGACCTTGACCTAGTGGCCCGAAACATGGCCCATGCACAACTAGTCATGAAACTTCTCACTTCTGTGAAGTATCATTAAATTCTAACCAGGGGTTTTGGAGATTTAGTGTCCACAAGACTTTACTATCTCGAGCACCTGTGACCTTGACCTTTGACCTAGTGACACTAAACGTGCACCATGTACAACTAGGCATGGTACTTACCACTTCTGTGAAGTATCATTAAATTCTGATTAGGGGTTTTGGGGATTTGGTGTCTACAGACAGACGGACAGACAGACAAGCTGAATCCAGTATATCCCCCATTACATAAATATATGTCAGAGTAACAGGACCTAATTCATGCACTTGTTTACTTTTCTAACCCTGGGGACATGTGTGAATTATCAACCAAATATCAAAGTTAGTTGTTGCACCAAAAAGTTATCATTTCTTTTCAATGTTTATAAATTATCAAATAGCTGACAAGTAACTTTTAGGCCTTAAAATAATATGGAAGTTTCTCTACCTTTACAAAGAGGTCTTAATTGCACATTTTGAAATATATGAACACATATTATGTATATGCTTGATTATATTGTTAAACATAATTGTGTACAATAAAGATTGGAAAATAAATGATAATACCTTTTCAATAGCTTGAGATCTTCGTTTTTCCACTTTGAGAATACTGGCTAGGTCTCCAACCTCGGATTCGAAGGCAAGAAAGCGGCTCCAGATATCTCTGAGAATGTAAAAATGTAACCGCTTATGAAACCTAATACTCAACAAAACTAAAACATTTTTACTTAGATTACTTCTAAAAAGCTACATCTTTTCATTAAACTTTCCCTGTATAGTTGTAACAATAGTAAGAAAGTAAAATAACGACACCAGACTACTGGGTAAATTATATCATATGTCTCCAGAAAAGTGTACCCAGGCATTTTACATTGTGTCTTTATGTTAACAAATATGTATACCTTTTTCCTGACTAATTTTCTTAATAATTGACAACTTGTAATAACATTAATTGACTGGGCTAGAAAATAATGCGCTACTGAAAGCCAACTAAGCATTTACCAAAGAAGCCACTTTCAGCAAGTGACTGGTTTACTAAAGTATACCAATCTTATGAATGGGAAGAATAATACTGACAGCCTAAAACAAAACGTTACTTAATGATTAATCTACTTTCAAATGTTCTACATTTCAGGACCTTTGACCTGGCCAGTAAGCAATAGCCTTCCTTGTTAACCTTTCAATTATTCTAAGTCATTTTACCTTACTGTCACTATCTAAGCTGTAAACATGGTAATACTGTAACTGACCAAGAGCTATAATTAGCCTATACTCACATGGATTTCTCTGGAGCTATCTGACCAGATGACAGCACTCTTTCAAACAACACTCTCGTATTATTATCCTCTGTAAATGCACAAAAATTTTCCCATGAGAGAAGGGACTTAACGCACATTCTTGTCATGTTAAAATTTCTACTTAAATTAGTTTAGGATCATAACATGCATTCAGCGCTTGGCTCTCAGCGAGCAAAAATGGATTTCCTCAATGCATTACCAATCTGCTATGCACTGTGATTTTGCTTGTTTTTACACATCCTAGCTATTATTTCTCAGCAAAAATACATTCATACTTAGAATAAATTACATGTTATTTTTTAACAAAGAAGCTTATTGTTAGTTTACTATGTCAATTAAGTTTCATTTACCACTGATTTAACGATTATGCTAGCTATACATTTGCATTTTGTAATTGTTTACTAATTCCTTGAACTTTCTTTCCTGCTATCATAGTCTGTTTTCTACTACATTGACTAATATATCGTACCATTCAGGTGAGACATGAAGTCAACATAGGCGCGGATATACTCTGGAATGTCCCCAAACTTCTTCAAACCAAGCTCAAATATCTTTAATGCCACTGTCTTCTCCTGAAATGTTAAATGATTCAAATATATTATACATTTTCTATAGCATTTTGTTGGATGTGTAACTGCAGTACAGAAATTCTTCGATTGCTTTTCAGGAATGTATATATTAACATATTAGTAACTTAATATAATTATTATGTTTTGTCTAGAACAAGATTATGTATGATTTATGATAAATCATTATGTTGTACATGTCTTCATAATATTCTCAGATTGTGTTTTATTAATAAACTTTTCAGAGTATTCGTTTGTTTTATACCAGTTCATGTCTTATATGTTCAATGATCTTCTGTTTTAAATCCCAAGTCAAAGAAACTGCAAGGTCTACACATACATAATCATATATGTCAATTTCAATTACATATTGTCAAAGATTAAAGCATTGTTAACTATTTATATTATTCTTACATTCAATCATCAAGATTAATTGTATGTTTAAAGAATTGGAGATGAACAGGGCTTTGGAGAACTCCAAATTCACAGTTACCAACCTTACTACAATAGTATTCCATTAGCGATGCAGCAACAAACACATGAAAGGTGGAACGTGTATCTTCTCTTGCTAGTTTGAACACCTGTCTAGCTGACTTAATACCCTCTGCTCGTCTAGCAAACTTCATATACTGTATATATGCCTAGAAAATATCACTTAATTAAGATACCTTCCTTCAACATACACTGTACAAGGACAGTTGAACTTTTTAGCTTAAACAAAGTTTAAAGCTGAGCCTCTTTTCAATTAAAAAAGTTCTATTCATTGTGTTATAACTTTTGTGAAAGTATTTGGTGAAAATTTCATTATAGTAAGTCTAAAACAGCGTGAAAGGGCATGTTTCCTTGAATTTAATACCTACAGTATCTGGCCATACACTTACCAAGGTTGGGTCTATGGTTTCTACTGCTACACATCTTTTATAAATGCTGTGAACTTTTTCATACTTCATGCGACTCTGAAACATGGAATATATAAAATATATCAGATAAATCCACAAGTAACAATGTATATGTCTATAAGAAATCAGTCTGTTAGGTCATTTTGCTACAAAAGAAGTTTGAAATGTTTTTAAAATGAGCCGTGAAGGACTTTACACAAACGTAGCTTGTACAGGAATACTGAGGAACTCAAGACCACACCTATGCTCTGACTGAATAAAACTAAACTTTCATACAACATGAAGAATTCATGTGAAGTTTCATGGCTCAAACAGTTCTTTTGACAATACCAGCAAAGCAGATTCCCAAGAAGGAAGGACTGACATACATGGACACTCACAAAGGCTGCAGGACACAGGAAAATCTATATACTCATTCCTCTAAAATAACACCTTTTAAAACTATGCCAAAGTGTTGAATTCAGTTGGTTATTGGAAAGTGCTACCAATGCCTTACACTCGTCTGTCCTACAAAGACATTCAATTAGTCTCCGAAACATACCTAACATTTATATTGCAATCACACTTACTCAAAAGAAGTTATAAATCTGTAGACAGTGACATTGAGTACAGTCAACATACCTCTTCAAAGTCTGCATATGTAAAATATATGAGCATATTTCCTTTCATGGTTGTTGTGATAGCTCGTTCAAACAGAGCAGCTGCTTCATCAGCAAACATCTTGCCTGCATTCTGGTCCTGTAAGAACAACATTTCATCTCGTAAATTGACTTCATACACATGCATATAATCTGATATGTTTCGTAGTGTATACAAGTATTTTTCATTGTAAAACTTTGCTACTTTGTCTTATCTATCATTTTTTTGCATTCTATGCAAAATGAAGGCTCAAGAACATTTTTACAAAAGTTGTAAAAAAAATTGATTTAACTAGAATAGCTATACACTACAGAGAAAATATCTTTTGGGCTAAATGAAACATACAAATTAAATATTTCATGTGGTCTGTAATTTTCCTCGCCGTTCTAGCCAGCTTCATCCAATAGTACCTGCAATTTTCTATTTTCTTTTTACATTTAATTTCAAAGCGAAATCCATCTCACCCCTTTCTCTGTGAGAATTTTACTAGACTGTTCTAGATAGTTGGCTGCCTCAATCCAAACATCTGGGTGAAAGGCCAAACACAGGAGAGCCTGTTCATAGGCAAACATTACTGAAAACATAATCAACATGTCTTACTAAAAACAGGAGTTATTTTAATACGGATAGTATGAAAATCATATACAACATTAACCAATAATAAACATATAAGTTAACAGTTGTATTAGGATTTGAAAACAAACCCTTTAAAGGCTTATAGGAATACAGCTCCTTGGATGTGTACGTTATTTAGCAAAATTGTAAAGGTCTGAGAAGATGAAAAGAGAAATATATTGGAAAAGGGTGTAAAAATGCAGCTACTTACTTTTATTGGTTAAACATTTGTCAACAAATACTGACTTAAAACAGACACGTCAAGAGTAACAAGCTTTCCAAGTAAGTCTGGGTATGTTCCTAGTGGAATCCCAGCATTTATCAAATGCCCAAAAAATTCAAAATTTTCACAGAATCTGTAAAACTTCAAAGTTGATAAGATAGATAGCTCTAATACTTTATTTCAACTATACACACGACTTGTTCCTGGCTTTTTTAAATGTTTATGTCTTGGTAGCTGTTGTCTGAATTTCCGACAGTACAATTCTAATCTCACCAGGAATTTGAAAGTAATGGTATCAAGCTGTATTACCCAAACACACCATTGCCATAAATTTGAAACAATTATGCTTTCCACAGAGATCACAACCATAAGTATGTATGTATGTCAGGACTGTTTGTGAAGTATCATAAAAACACACACCTCTTTTTGTGATGAGTGCCTGGTCTTCAGTTCGTAGTGGATTACCCTTCTCCCATGTGATGTATTTCTTCCACAGTTCCACCTGAAAATCATGGCACAGGTTGCAATAATGATACCTGAATATGTCAGTTTAATAGCCATGTACATGTCTATACAAATATTTGTACATAGACAGGGCTGATTTAGGCACATTTTTGCTGGATTAATATTCAGCTCAAAAATTGTAAGTTAGAGAATATGTACCTAAAATCCCTGAAAAACTGTAACTTTCTTTGGAACAAAGTATAACAAGACCAAATTCAAGAGAAATGTAAACTTAGTATGTCTATTTCATTACAAAAATATGTCCATTTTTAATATTCAGCCTTCCCAACAATTATCAGGATATTTGGTCGCTGTATGTACTTGATAAACTTATACATTTTTGTTAAGTCTTTCGCCACGATAGATTACAAGTAATAATTTATAACTGTGGGTGATTATTCTGTCCTGAAAACTGCAAACCATTGCATATGTAATAATCGAAGTTTGAGTAAACAAATGTTTGTTACACACAACACAGTACATTGAAGATAATTGCAGTGTCATTAATTAGAATTTTCCATCACGAAAGATGTAGAAAATACTTTAAAAAACATTCATAATAATTGTCCTTAATCAGTATGTTTGAATAACAATTTACAACACTTATAGACAAGCGATTGAAATTTTTTTGTTTGCATAATCTTATTGGTCTATTGCAAAAAGTGTCATCACCATCGCAACCATGTATTGTAAACCGACACTTGATCAACTGCAATTGAAATTAAATAATACCATGAAAGTAAAACATTATTATCTAGGTTTTTAATCAAAATTCGTTTTTTATTTGCTACCTTTACCAAATACTCGGATACCTACAAAGGATCCGAATGAATATTTGGCTATTAGGATATTCATTGCCATTCCTAGAATATTTTGTCTGTTTCAGTACCTGTTTAATACTAACAACATGGTGTATCAAAATATGAATATTTTAAATTTTCAGCAGTGTCATTCCCACTTGTTTAACCACACTTTGCACCATGTAAACAAATATGTGCAATGTTTTTACAAAAATTATCAATATATAGGGGGGTCCAGTCTGTGTTTGGATCTGACAGGTAAATTTTCACTTATTTGTGATATTGCCCACAAAACTTGTTCGGTTTTCGGAGTAGACAGGTTATGGATTTTTGCATTATATGAAGAAGGAAAAAAAAAGCTATACAACAGTTACTGCAAATATTGTAAGTACAAAACAGTTACAAAGACCAAAACGTATCTAGGGACAAGTTTTTGTTTAATTTAGATTAACTGGACTACCTACCTGTGTAGCCTCCTCTGGGGTATTTGTAGGGGCCACTGACGGGAGATTTCTATTTAAACCTCTTGTAACCACCTCATATTCCTTAGAGACACGTCTAGCATTCATGTAGTCTCTGCCTCGATCTTCTATCATCTTTTTGGCTATTAGTGGATTTATGCTCTGTAGAAGAGATTATTAATACATGTTCATAGTGTAAGAATTAGTGACATGACAATTTGTACTAACATTGATACACACTTCATACTTCACCAAGAAAAGAGAAACAATATTTTAATGTAATAATGCTGCACTACAAGATTTGATGTAACTTTTGAAGCTTTGAATGTTTTTCAGTTTAATTTATGAACAGTTCAGGGGTTTAGACAGTAAACTGTCACGTTCTTTTGAAAAAACTAGGATAAGCAGCTATGGTAACAAGTTTCTGGTACTTACATTTTCATATGTGCCATAATCTTTCCAGAGTGCTTCTATGTTGATCATTGGGTTGACCACACCTCTCTGGAACACTTTCCGTACTGCCGTGATACGCTGGTTCTCTGCATATGATCCCACTGCATCACTGAAAAGTTGGAGGGACATATGAGCTGTATACTAAATATCACAGATCTCCCCGTGTCAAAGTTCTTAACAAACATGAGAGTGATTGCAAGTATACTGATAGCTTACAAAATCCACAGTAATTCTATAAATTCCTCCATTTCAAGACTTAGTTTTGAGAGACTATTAATATAAATATATAAATTCGGACAGGAAATTAACTTATAGAGAATTCAATTGTTGATGAAGTGACTATCATATATTTAAACAGAAATATTTTAAGTTCCTATTCTGTATTCAGTTCAAAAACAATATACATTGTATTAAATACCGGCTGGTCACTACATGAACACTTGCTGGTAGCTAGGCAAACATTTGGGTTTCTGTATTTTATGATCTACTATTGTGCACATCCTCACCACTTGTGAAAATGCAATCTCCTGCATTTATTTAACAAAAAGATGCTGAAGGATGTTGGATATTTCCATCAGAATCTCTAAAATAACTTACACAGACTTGAGAAATGAGATGTAGTCGTGCCATATAGAGTGGGACATGATGTCCATCCCCATCTTATCAAGGGCAAAGTCATACGCCTGCGCCATTTTCTCCCTGAATAACAACACACAAAATGCTTTACAACACATTTCTTACAGAGTTCTATAAAGCCTAAGAATCTTAATGTTTTCCTGTTTCTCAATAAAGAAAATTGTTTGAATACAAACATTGCCAAAGAAAAATGCACTGTCTGGTCTTAATTGATAAATTATGATATTGTTTTATCATAAAAATGGTCTTTTTTAAATCTTTTTTTTTCAGTTCTGAACTTCCATTTTGTTAAAGGTAGTTACTCAAAAATGTCTAAAGTCCTATTTTTTTTTTAATTAAAACACAATTCTCCATGTAAATGTAAACAATTTTTTTTGTGATTTAAAAAAAATGCAACAGATTCTTTCTATACAAGATAAGGACTTTAAACTTTTGCTGTTCAATACCTACCTGTATAAATTAGAAAGATAGACAAGACATAGAGGATAGAGAGGGTGTAAGAAGTCATAGAGCATTCAAATATCATGTAACATGTACATGTAAATTGAAATATTTATTTCAATTTCACCAAGCAACAAAATCTCAATAAAAACTACAATCCACACAAAATCTTTCTTTTATGCTACACAATGATATTGTACAATCATTTAAAAATACCAAAATATTGATCTAATTTTTAAACAAGAGAGCCATGATGGCGCTATACAGCTCACCTGAGTGAGATTGCTCAAGAAAAATATGCCGATATATTTTGAAGATAATTGAATGCAAGATTTGCTCCATCATGTTCACATTTGCCATGGTGACCTAATTACTGACCCCAAGTGACCCAGATTTAAAATATCAAGACAAACATTCTGATAAGTTTTCATGCAAATTGGGTATCAAATGTGGCCTCTAGTGTTAACAAGGTTTTCCTTTTGATTTGCCACTGTAACCCAGTTTTTAACCAAAGATGAACCATTTTCAAAATTGACCTATATTTCATCAAGACACTCAATCTGGCAGAGTGTCAATAAATTCTAATGAACAATGCATCTTCTACTGCATACACAAGGTTTTCCTTTCATTTGACCCAATGACCCAGTTTTTGACCCAAGATGACCCATTTTCGAACTTGTCCTAGATTGCGTCAAGATATTCATTCTGACCAAGTTTCATGTAGATCCAGTGAAAATGTAGCCCCTTTAACATACACAAGGTTAAGTTTGGAAGGACAACATAGACAACTGACATTAAGCCATCACAATAGCTCACCTTGAGCACTTTATGCTCTGATGAGCTAATAAAGCTCAAGAAAAACAGCCCTCAAAAAATGTCATTTTTACCAAATTAAGCAATAATGAAAATTTACATAACAATAGCTGTCTCCGTGTAGATTTTGAAGCTAATCTGAATTTGTAGTACCAACATTTCATAAAAGGAAACAGCTAAATAAATTGGTAAGGGCGTCAAAAAACTATACATGTTTCTTTTTGTTTTTCAAAAATGACCCCAATAAAAGGGACATAATTCTGTCATAAAAAGGTTAGAAGTAATGCACTAAACAGGGCCAGTTTAGGATGAATATTGTATGAGAATTATGTCGGTATGACAATGATGCTGCAACTGAACATCTTTGTTAGTAGAAAAACATTCATCTCGCTCTTCCCCTCAACAGCGACAGCTCAACCTGTTTCACTTTTAAGACACAGTGGCAAAATGTACTCACAAACAAATACAGATAGCACTCATTGATTAAATATCAACTAATGCTGGGAACTAGTAAGAGAAAAGTAGGTAATTTCCTGATTTGATTCTTGAACTGTCGGAAGATCAAATTGATTTTTTTTAAATGAAGAATTATTTGCCTACTAGTAAAATCATACTACGTCATCAGAACAACGTTTTTCCCACATGAAATGAAAGGCTGACATGATAAATAGCACCTTACTGCAAAATGACAGAACAGTGAAGACTGGGGCATTAACTGAGATTCCAATGCATGAGCATTATTTAACTAAATGCATTGGTAATCTGAAACAAGCATCAGACCTTTCTTCAAGTCTACAGAAAGACTGGTTAATGCCTTATAAAGGTACTTTTGAAAACTAGCAAAAAACTGGAAAAGTTATCAAACAGACCCATACATAAGTGAAATTTGTATTTTACACCCAATATCCCAGACACTTAAAAATTTTCTATAAAATGTATTCAGCTTGTTAAACATCTGTTTATCAAAATTTTAAAATAGCAAAGCTTCACAATTTTAGGGGTTCCCTACAAACTTGAAATAGACTTATACAAAGCCTTACAAATAGTAAATATTTCCCAATCTTGTAGTATTTCAGTAACAATCAAACTTGGTATATTGAAGCGAATCTACAAGAACAGCATGTTCCCTCATTATTAACCATGAAATATTTTATGTAATTATAACAAAACAAAAATGATGACTGAAACGCCAGGAGACACCTGTAGGATGGTAGTTTGCCCTTGGTATCTTTGATGTATGATATGTACAGCTTCCATAGGTCAATGTTGAGGATCTTGATCAGACAGCGCTGGAACAACTGAAAATAAACAAGGAGAGATGTCACACACTGTGTAAGCACACTTACAAATGGATCATTAAGGGGCTAAGAATACAGCAATATTTTCTGAGTGACTGAAACATGGTTACTTCCATCACATAAGTATCTAGCTGGTTTACAAGGAAGGTTTTGCTGAATTTCAACCTTTAGGCAAGAGTGAATGAAAATAGGCATGAGACAACTCAGGAGAGATGTTTACAGCTTCTCCAACTAACCTATTATAGTATTTTTACCTAATAGCTTTTTTTATAAATGACCCAAGAGTTATTCAAAATACAGCTAATTTCCCCTGGGCCTAATGGTTTAAGCATTCCTCCTAATACATTGGGTAAAACTAAGGATGGGAACGATTGTTCAAATATTTGTATTCCTTCCGAATATTCAAATGCAAATGCTGCATGTATTTTTGTAAAACAATTTGAGAGAGAAAATTTTACTTCAGTTTCAAAACGCAATAACATAAAATTAACATGTACTAATGCTAAAAGATCGACCGCGAAAGGATGTTTTACCAGATTAACATTTTCGTTCCGACAATTGTTTGCAGTTGTGCGAAAAAAATCGACAAAACGCGTTTATTACCATTTTACACGACAAATATTCTTTAGAGGTTAGTAATGACAATTTATGACCAGGATATGACCGAAACTCAACGCTTTCCTTTTTTTGTATCTATTACTTTAGAATAACAGCCTAAACAGAAAGCAAATCTCGACCATTAATAAATGCAAATTATGTGTAACATTCAAACGCATGTGTAGTTCAATACGTTACTTCGGACATGTAAAATTCGGATATCAAACATACTGAATTTGCTTTCGAATATTTGAATCTATTCGAATATGCTTTACAGATATTTGAATATCGATTTCGGTATTCATTCCCATCCTAAGGTAAAACAGTTTAACTAAACTGATAACTTGCTCCCACATTGGTGATCAAAATGTAGATGAAGTTTGATTTGGTTGTAGACACTAATAAATGGTGTTTCAGTTATGCATTATCCCTGGTTATTGAACAAGTGTTCCTGCCAGGTTTCTTATTGAAGATCAAACTTCTCTACCATCAAGAAACTGATAACAGCTATATGGCGTTAGACAGGTAACAAAAGATCATTTAATCATGGAAAGAATTGGCTGCTTGAAAACATTGTGAGAGCATATACTGACATGCTCATCTATTACCAGTACATTTAACAGACATGAGATAACACACGTTGTCTTTTATACTTCATCAATTTTACATACTGCTCAAAACTTTTTATAAGTTCTTCAAATATAAAACTACCGGTATATTTCTGATTAAGAAATTCTTATATTTTGAATAAAAATAAAAACTTCATCTATGATAGACAACACAATACTAAATGTTCATCTTCCTTTAGATGTAGATACCTTTTCAACCCTTTCATAATTCTTTGACTTCAGCTGAAAGGAGATAAAAGGAAACATGTAAGACTAACAGTTGTATAAACAGTTGTGTAAAGTAACTTTTTGTCAAAATTCAATTTGTATAGATTATCTTAGCAATATTTTTTCAGTGTTTAAAAAAATTCATTGTTAAGTAAAATGTGCAAACTTGTGAATACATACAATTAACAGGAAAAATCTCTTATACAGTTTTGCATTAAAACAGTGTAAATTCTGCAGTATAATTCTGGAAAACCAATACAAATTGAGCCAGAATATAAAAGCATGTAAGCCAACAGATCAAAAATGTAGAAAGTACTCTAAATTACCTGTCATTATAGTAACTTGACATCAGCTTGAATTCAGACAGACATTTTTAATCATAGACTAATAAATAACTTACATTATATACACTATCAAAGTTTTATGGTAACTTCTTTTCCCATATGGCAAAACATAATTAAAGATCATGAAGAGATGCAGTGCTGTGATTGACACATGAATTCATTTTATTGTCCAACAATCATCATGACCAGTCATCCCTTTGATTCCTTTCAAAAGAGCAAATTTTGGCCCCAGAAAATCTTTACTTAAGAAATTCCATATGAAATCAGAAATTGTTGTAAACTAAGCTGATCTTTTTTTTTTCATGATCTCTTATTCTGAACTAGAATATTTTCATTCTTTGTAAGTAAATGGCAACTTGTCCACAAAAAAGCCTAGTGGTTGACTGGCTTTAGATGCAATTTGTTTCACTATTAAAAAGAAAAACTGCCTTGTTTACTCTTACCAAGGAATCCTAGCAGGATGTGATTGGTAGGCAACTGTCTGCCTTTAAACCTGGCCTGTGTTCAATTTCTTTCATTCTTTCTTTTTTTACTTTTTGAGAAAGAAAGAGTTTAATGAACTTTTATTGCCCTAAAATCCTTTGTTTTCCTGAAATCCTGTATTTCCAAAATTCACTGTGACATCCCTCCCCTAGGTTACCACAACCTTTTTTGTGAAGTGCAAGAAACACTATCATGTACTGGCTTGAGTCTTTCAAGACAATATCATTCTGTTATATTACATAACACAACCTCTTTCTGCTCTGTTGGTAACATTTTGTCATTGCATCCTGTATCAACCTAACCTGTGCTTTCACCAAAGCATTGCTCCATTCTTCTTGTTAAAAACAACGCGATCGTTTTATACGAAGCTGAAAAACAAACACCACCATGAGCTTGAAAACTTTTGTCCAAACTGAAGTCTTTTTTACAAAATTTACATTATTAAAGGCATTCAATTCCTTAGTAAACATATTCAGCTGATGAGTTACAGCACTTTCAAGCTTTAGTGACCAGAACTGTCAGATCAGTATCGACCTACATTCAGCACAGTGTCACCTAGATCCACACAGTTTCTTTAAGTCTGGTATTGCCTAACTTTACAGAAGTAGCATCACTGACACATGTCATTGTGGTCTGCATTATGACTTAACAGTTAAACAAATGGTCTTCATACAGCAAATCAGTTGTCCTTGGCAACCAGGGAACTGCTTAATCATGATTAAGCATTCTCTGGTTGCCAAGGACAACTGACTGTCTGTCTGATTAAGCACTTACCTGGTTGCCAAAGACAACTGACTGTCTGTCTGTGCAATCCTATTTTCAATCCAAACAAAGTTTTGGAAATGAGTTACTTACAATTAATTTTGACAAAGTTTCAAAATGATAAATTCCAGATGAATATATACAGTTTGCATCAGTTTTTGAACAAAAGATTTCAAATGTGCAGCACACTCTCATATTTGATCTCACTTTCAGCAAAACACACACTATCTGTAATTTTGTGACCATGTGAAATACATAACGCTCACTCTAAAGGTACTTGTGTTTTTTTTAACTAATAATGCCTTGGCACATGCAAGTACAAAGAGAGAAAAAAACACTATGATAATGATATGTTTCAGCTAGCTATTCATTTTGTTGAATTATAACTTGTCCTTGAAAATCAACCTAAATGTACACATTTACAAATTCCCACATTTGATTAACATATCCGGCATGTAATCTTGAGGCAGTTGAGCTGTAAAATAGTTAAAGACATTTCACCAATGTCCTAAATTTATCACTTTTTTCTATACACATGTTTTTTTAGTGTTTTTTTTGCATGCTGCATGATTATCATATGACATTTAAAATTAAATTAAGACATTTCGAGTATTTCCATATAATAGTCTGGTAAAAACTGTGACAAAAATCTAAGTTAAAAAGGGGCATAAATCTCTCAAAAACCAAAACAGAGTTATGAGGATTGTTTCCACAGGTGTAGATATTGATGGTAAACATATAGTTTGAGTTTCAAGTTAATACCTTTGAAAGTATTCAAGAAATTTGACTTTATAAAAAACTTCAACCAACGCAGACGTCGACGCCTGGGCGAGTGCAATAGCCTCCTTATTCTTTGAATAGTCGAGCTAAAAATGTGTCTCCTTTCATCCCTTGGTGTGTCTAAAAAAAGCATTTGTTAGCTAATCAAATAACACCTTGCATGATGTTAATTAAGAAATAATAGATGTGTCCCTGTATACAGCCTGGAGATTGGATGCTTAGTAATTAAATCACAAGTGTGTAGCACAAGTAATTTAACCTTTTGCATCCAAAGGACTGACTGTATATTAATCAATGTTTAAATACAGAGGGGCATTTATTATTTCAATTCTAACACTTTTCTTTTTTTAATACCCCAAGCTATATTCAACGCGTAGAAACCTTTCATTGTAAACCACAAGCATGGAATACAATTGGATACTGCACAAGTTGCCTGCGGAAAACATGACTGTACTGTAAGTGTGAGTTAACGGATATTAATACAAGACCTAGTTCCTTCTTTGCGCATATGAAGAAATAGAGCAGGGTGTGTTAAAATGTTATTTAAGATTCAAGTGTTCAATGAAATAGTTTAAAAACAGAGTTTTAACAGATCATTATTACATTATGATTTGTACCTTTATTTGTTGATGTCTTTTTTTCTTTTTTGAGGGGAAATGGATTTGTTGTTTGATAGCAGGGACTCACTGTTTTAAAATTGGGATTCATTGTTTTGAAGAGTAAGAGTCCCTGAGAGTCACTTACATCAAATCTTAGATCAATGACTGGACCTCTTTGACTTGCTCAATACATCCTTTTCGGGCTACACCACACTTCACTTGCACTCTACCAGCCCCATATAATCTGAATGGACACCATTCAGATATATACAGACAGCCTGGTACCACTCTGTCATTCTCTCAACAAGTACTCTGCAACTACTATGGTGGTGTGAAGTATGTATTAAATACTTGTAAAGAAATGTCACAGCATTACTGAATAAGACTAGGGATATAGGTTTGAGTGCATCATTGAACACAATAGTAACAAAAAGTTTCAAATTTATGACCAAGCATCAAAAAACCAGATTAATACAATGTTAATAGTAGATCCAAAGTTGAGCTGTTAAAGCGTATTTCTCAAGCAATTAACGTTACAAAACCGGACACCTATCAAATGTCATTCAAATAACTCTTCCAATAAGTCTATTTAGCCATTCCTCAATATCATACTGCTCTGACATTTCTTTCTCTATACAGCAAACAAATAAGTAATAAATTTTGATTTTCTATCCCCGAGACAAGACAAGCTGTACGTACCTCATGTTCTATATAGATCTTCCAGTATCTCCCAGCATTACTGAACTGTGACACTAATCTTTCATACACCGGTCTTGCCTGCTCTATTTGTTTGATCTAAACAGACACATTCAAATTCAATAATTAAAAGAAACTCTACAAGGAAATGTTTTCTTACAGGAAAAACTTCTGGTGCCATAAATCAGTTTAAACACAAACTGAAAATCACGAAAAACATGATTTAATAAATGCTCCAATCTTAGAAGATGTGACACCCTGGGGTTTCTATCCAGGCTTGTATATGGTCAATAAATGCCCAGTTTCTAACCAGATATCTTTTACTGAGCTGGGTAACTTTTTCCTATAAACCAAAGTAACTTTGCCACACACGAAAATTTGTATAGCCTACTTTGTTTCAAATATTAATCAATAATTAGTAACTCAGTAAACTTAAAACTACTAGCTACAGTTTTTAAGTACATGTATAAATGGTAGACCAAACTTATTCCATTTATCAAATGCATCAAAAAATATCTACCGGTAAACTGACTTCACTTTTAGCTCTGAAATTGATTAGCAATGCCGTACCTGTGCATCTCTGATGAGAACACTCCATGCCTCTGTGTCATGTGGTGAAACTTCAACTCTCTTCTCTGCTTTCTTTACTTTATCAGCTATGAAACCGTCCTGAAATATAATAACAGCAACACTGTCACACTGGAGTAAATACCAATACTTTCTTTAACCAAGATGTTTTAGACTAGTTATAAATTACAAGATTTAGTTTTAATCTCCTTCAAAAACATTTCTGACATATAGAGGGATTTGATTAAAAACAAAAGAAATGTTTCTTTAACTATGGAAAGTGAAATTTTGACTTTTTTGAAAATCTCAATTTTCAGTCTTCATTAATCCTGAAAGTCATTGTTTTACCATCACTGATGTTGTGAACACTTAACAGCTATATACATTCCACATGCAGTTAGGTCAGTTAAGTAGTATTCAAGACTTTATGATAGAGCTTTACAGACAGAAAACTTTAAATTCATCAGACTGTGCACACCAGGCTAAACAGTCCAATCAAGCCAAACACAAACAATAGAGAAGTGTCACTGTTTGTTTTTTTCTAGGAAGTGATCGAGCATGTGTCGCGTCAGCATAAAAATAGTGGTCATTTACCTATGTAATAACTTGGCCCCGTTTAGTGATTTACACAGCAGTGTAATTTTTACAGGTTGCGGTAAATTGAAAGGTGAAGGTCACTTTTCAATATACATCGCGGAAAACAGATTACAGAATTCAACTTCATAAGATATTTGTAACAATTTAATAATTTTGAT
>JAUMHA010167606.1:1432-12761 GCA_032359765.1 Saxidomus gigantea
TTGCTGTTGCTAGATTCTAGATCGAAAGCTTGCATGCGTTTAAAACTTAGCATTACATGTTGTTTCTTAAACAATAAAGTATAAAGTTCTTTTGGAGCTTGTTACGTTTGATGGACTATGAATAACCACTTTGCTTTAAATTCTCAGTTTTAATGTTTTACATTTATTATAGAAACATAAAAAATAAAGTTACATGTAGTATTTAAAATCCATCTTAGAATTAAGAAAGATCTGTAAACATCGTGTCAATAAAAAAAAATACGTACAGGCTTTAGCTATTTTGCGTGTTCATGCATTTCAAAAAGTCTCAAATTTTATTTCAGTTGAATGTAGATTTTATGAGGAAGGTTCCACCAGATTCTCAAGCCTGTAATGTGTTGGTTGGCGAACTCCCATGCCTTAAATTTCAAATAGCAGCTTTTGTCCGCCTGTCAGAAGCCCGCAATATCGGTGACATCACAGAAGTGCCCGTACCAACACGCTTCGTGTTCATCCTCCTAGGTCCAGCTGGTAGTGAAGATAAATGTATAGAAATAGGAAGATCCATATCAACAGTCATGGTAGACGAGGTAGATTTACTTTGCTTGTTTTTCATCGAATCTTCTAACTACGATAATATTGCCGATAACCCATTTGCCGGCAGTAGCCCAATCAAGCCGGAAGACGAGATTGAGAAGAGTTTTTTTTAATCTCGATACAAAGTAATAGAAAGTGCAAGATGGTAGAATCGTAAAGATAGCTGGCATTGTTTAATGAACAATACTGTTTCTTCGAACAAAGGAACATTTTGGTTTTTTGTTTACCTTTCAGCAGTTACAGTTATATGACATCATTCAACATAGCCCCCGTAATAATGTCCCAAAGGTTAAGGTTATCATTATCTTCGAAAAACTATTTTAATAGTGCATCAAAATTCTTTTTTCCCCATTTGTGGTAATTAAGGCAATAAATGCTTACGTAATTGGGTGGTTATTTTTAGATCTACCGAGAGGTTGCGTACAAAGCAAGAAACCGACAGGAAATTTTGACAGGTTTGGACGAATTTTTGGACCAAGTCACAGTCTTGCCACCCGGTGAATGGGACCCAAAGATCAGAATTGAACCACCTGAAAAAGTGCCATCACAAGTAAGTAAAACTTCATATATTTTTTAATGATTAGTTATATAAGTTATATTTTCAAATTTGTTAATGGAAATATACAATTACATGCACCAGTATCAGCCTTCTGATGTTGTTACTTTGTCTGAATCCATATCAACTCTTTCGTCAGCAAAAAGACATGGTTCTCGACTATTGTGGAGGATATCTGACGTAAACAAGACTCTATATGACGCAACTTTGTACCCTGGAAGTGGCCTCTTAAACTTTGACAGGTTGATGCTTAAAACGTTTCTGTTTTAATCATGATGGCTACTCGACAATCTCCGTTAGACTTCGGAAAAAGAACGTCTTAATTACCGAGATGATAAAATAATGACTGATATACTGGTAAAGCCTGCGATGTTACATTATAATAGTTACTTCTGAGCAGCTATAAGTAAAATAATGTTTTGATAATTTATCTTTACCCAGCTTTCCAGAAAGACGCAAAAGACACAGGTTGCCGGTCCGCACGTTCTTGCCACCCAGGAACAAGAACACGAATCACACGACGACCCTACTCTACTACGAACTGGAAGGTATGTTTTGCTGTGTTGGTGTTGTTGTCCTGTTTTTTCATTCCTTAAAGTTCTGTTTAAAACAACTTGATCGAAAGATAATTAAAGACATTCCCTCAGTCTAGTTTATGTCTGATCCATTTCCTGTGTTACGGAACGTGTTTTGGCAAATTTGTATTTTAAGCTTATATATATGTATTTGTACATGTATACCTTTAAGATCTTCAAGAAAGGTATTCGAGAACTTTGAAAATTTCAGAAGACATCACTTATACAAGGCCTGACTGAAAATCAAATTTGTCTGTCCGTCCGTCCTCCCAGCCGCCCGCCCGTCTGCGAAAGTCTGAACAGGCTTTTTTGTCTGTAATATATTATTGTTCGGATTACAGGTTATTCGGCGGTTTGGTTGCCGATATTAAAAGGAAGGTGCCATGGTACTTGAGTGATTTTAAAGACGTATTGCACATTCAATGCATTGCCTCCACCGTCTTCTTGTTTCTGGCGACACTCACTCCGAACGTTACATTTGGAGGTCTCCTGGGTCAAGCTACCGACCAGTATATGGTACGTGCAACTAGTTTTTAACCTCCCTCATTCAATGTTGATTCAAAAAAGCTCGCTTTTCTGACAAGACCTTGAAGAGAAATTACGTGAGCGATATAGGACCATCATGGCCCTCTTGCATGATTAACGGCCTTGTGATATTTAAGCTCCTAGTCAGGCGCAATGTTTAACAATAATGTTAAAAAGGATTCTCACACTACTGCAAATTTATAAATGTAGTTTAGATGCTTTGTAACTAATCACTCAGGTCCTTCGGCCTTCGTGATTAGATTACTACGCATCTTCACTCCACACAGTGATATACTAACCGGTATATCACTCAAAAGTGAAATCTATTTCCTAAATATACTTCCTGTGATATTGTACAGTGCGCACATTAGGCATACCTTTCGTGAATTGCTACCATCTTCGATTGTAAAAACTAGAATAGTTTAAGGTAGTAAAATACAAAACTACAGTACCCCTTAACCCTAATCACACTGATAGATAGTAACTACATTTCGTTTATATTTTTAAGTTTTCTCAAACTTTAGTGTTGAAGTGCATTTCGTAACTTTTGTGCCTCAACTTTTAGTGTGGACCCAAAACTATTTAAACAACACAACAGGGGGTATGATAAAGTCAAGTGTGATGACCAAAACCAACACCTTCTCAAAACAAAAATAATGTTCGGGACTAATTATCTTATAACGAAGAAAAGGAAATATTAACACAAATAAAAACACAAGCATAACAGGAGGAGCGCTAGTGAAGTTGATACTTTCTGTCTGTCACCAATAGATGCACCTTGATTTTGTTGTAAAATCGGCAAAATACTGCTTTGGTTTTAATAGGCAAACACCGGGGTTCGAACCTGTACAAAACAGTTCATCCGTTTGTTTTGTTAATTTTGACCAAAAACCTAATTTCGAGGATTTCACACGACCTTTATTTTTTCTCTGCTCACGAAGAAGCATAAAATAACTATATTATATATATGTACCTGCCCATGTGAAAAGTGGGAATTAAGGAATAAATATTACACGGTAGACAAGTTAAAATACATATGTACCTCACCAATCACACAGGCCAGAAGAAAGTAGGCCCCAGTTATTGACGTTCACTACATACGTGAATATTTTATCAATTTCTACTTGTTGCTTTCATTTGGTACGTAAGAAATACGCACAATGTGTATATACATGTAAAGCAACACTATGCTTTTGAAATATTGTGATTCGTCATGGAAAAAGAATATTGGCATGAAACATGTATCCTCACTACATGTATATACAATGTACTTTCTATGTGCAATTTTCATGTTTTCCGTTTATTTCTAGGGTGCTATGGAGTGTATTTTGTCCGCTGCCATAGTGGGAATATTGTTCGCTTTGTTTGCTGGACAACCTTTGAACATTCTAGGTAGTACAGGTCCCATGTTGGTGCTGGAAATGATTCTCTACAACTTCTGCAAGTAAGTGTTCTCTTCTTGAAGTATCAACTTCCGGGATGACTCAGCCTTTTTTGAACCCCAAGAACGGCGCTTTTTGATACAAGAAAACAATACGAATTTCTCGATGTTCCCAAAGTAAACAAAATTATGTAGATGTATTTTAACTTATCTTTGTTATCATTATTATTAAATTAGATCTGCCACAGTTTCAGAAATTACCGAAATATTGTACCGCACTCTACCGTTCTGATAGAGCTATCAAAGCTATTTACATGTATATAGGAAAGAAGTCCGGTCAACGTGGTCTAAATTAAATGCATTCTAACTTTGCATTGCTAGGCGGTGTCACTGGACGGTACAGGTTCGCATCCTGGTTTCTGCCTTGTAATAAGTATCCCTTCTATTTCAGGGATGGTGGGTATGATTTCTTGCCACTCCGAGCTTGGATAGGGTTATGGACAACATTCTTGTTACTCTTGGTTGTCGCCTTTGATCTAAGCGCCCTTGTCCGGTACATCACGCGATTCACGGAAGAAAGTTTTGCCTGCTTGATTGCCCTTATCTTCATTTACGAGGCTTTCAAGAAGCAGATCAGCATTGTTACATATTATGGAATCAACCCGCACCCGGACATACCAGTATCGCACGAATGTGAATGCTTTCCACCGAACATGACAATGGCAGACGACAACATGACGACAGTTATGGATTCATTATATGGTACAACAACGCCTTTCATAGACGTCGTGGCTAACAATACCATGGACGTTGTGTACAAAACATTTAACGCAAGTGGTAATCAGACCTGGGCAGATTTGACCAAAGAGGAATGCAAGATGTACAATGGAACTCTTCACGGTGACGGATGCGAGTCGCATTACTACCCGGATGTTTTCTTCCTCTCTTGTCTGCTCTTCCTTGGAACCTACACACTTGCAATGAGCCTAAAGGAATTTAAAACATCGGCGTACTTTCCAACATTCGTAAGTTGTCACAGAGCTTTATACGGTGCAATTTATCAGGAAGTAAACACGCTAACAAATAGAATATCAAACTGTAAAATTTTAGTTTGAATTTAGTTTTAAGAATGAAAAAACTTCGCCATTTTGCAATTGTAAAATATTTTTATGCCGTTATAAGCTGTCACACTGCCGGAGACAAGAATTGCTTTATGAACGTTTGCTGGAATGCAATTACATGTGCAAATGCTAATTCTGTTTTCTTGTCTTTCAGGTTCGACAAATTGTGAGTGATTTCGCTGTACTCATATCGATTTTAGTTTTCGTCGCGATCGATCTTCTCATCGGTATCAAAACTCCAAAACTGGAAGTTCCATCAAAGTTTCAGGTGAGTGAGCGATTGAAAGATATGCAAACTTGTATCTCTTTTGAGAAGCGCGAGTGAAAAGTGCCACATGTTTAACGGTACATGTATATATTGGTCAATTATATATGATTAAATGAGTTGTCCGAAATTACAGGTGATACAAAAATTCCAGTCTCACATTTAAATGAATATCTCAAAATTCTTTTTCCAGAAAATGTTTCAGGTAGAATAAGTTGGCAAACCACATGAAATGTGTTCTTTAACATAACAAGATTTACATTTAACTATAGTGTTTATCGTCATCATCGAATTGCAATCCGACTGTTGTTTTTTTCAGCCAACACGGTACCAGGACCGAGGTTGGTTTATTAACCCTATCAGCGAGAAGAACCCCTGGTGGACGGCGATCGCGGCAGTTGTACCTGCCTTCCTCGCGCTCGTACTGATTTTCATGGACCAGCAGATAACAGCTGTCATTGTAAACAGGAAGGAAAATAAATTAAAGGTATGTAGCCTGTTATGAAGAGAAGATTTCAAAAAATATTTTGGAAGTCCAAATCCCCGCACACTTTTCTTTTGCCAACTTTTCAAACTTTTCTTGAATTTAGTTTATTTGCAATGTTTCTTTTTTGACAGGTGATATTGACAGTACGTTTTCTTTCCCAAAGACACTGGAGCTTGGATCATAGCGAATAAGTGTTTCTCATGTCCTGTAGATTTTATAATTCTAATGATAAATATTTTGTTCTATTTCCCGTACAGAAAGGCAATGGTTACCATTTGGATTTACTCATTGTTGCTATCTGCATTGCAATCTGTTCATTGCTTGGACTGCCGTGGTATGTTGCAGCCACCGTGTCCGCCCTTGCTCACATAATGTCTCTGAAGAAAGAATCAGAAACCGCAGCTCCAGGAGAAAAACCCATGTTCTTGGGATGCAGGTATGTCATTTAGGCTTTGGTTGATTGTCGTTCTTAGACGAGGTACATGTACTTTAGAATTTGGATTTGCCGTACGTCTTTGTTTTAGCTGAAGTGCAAGTAATAGTGGAAACTCTATCGCGTCACTTTCATATGTGCATTCTGGGCAAAACCACGCATTTCTCTTTGTGAAGTTATCTGCCCCACTACGCCCGTTTGCTAATGCCTAAAAGTAGTTCGGTGTTTACATATATGACAGTATGAACCACAATTGGTATATTTGTGTTACTCTATTAGTAATTTCCACTTAAACAATAATGCAACTTCACTGAATATATAAAATTTCATTCTAACATTTGATAGGCACTCATTTGATGTATACGAGTTATTTAGTGAAAGAAACTTATTGTATAGAGTCCCAGCATTGCAATGTTGGTAGACTTGTTTGAAGCCTTGAAAGGAACGAATACACCACTGCCCGTTTTGCCTTTTGATGAGTCAATGCAGCTTCGCTACAAATCATTTACGTAATCAGAAACGTAATTTCCGCAAATTGTTTTAATATCTGTACTGACTTACAGAGAGCAACGTGTGACAGCATTACTTGTGGGTATCCTTCACGCCGCCGCTGTGCCGCTCACTGGTGTTCTTACGGTATGTCAGTTTTTATGCTTGAATGGTCAAGTAGAAAATGTTTTTAGAGGCGATCACTAGCAGATATTGTTTAATGTTTATGAGGCAAACTTTAAGCAAAGTTGGAGAACTTAACGAATATACATGAAGTTGTCAATTATTGTATTGTCTGTGCCTTGTTAGATTGCAGCCGTTCAGCAAAAATGATTCCCGCTTAGCAAAAGCTCTTTACATTTATAGTAATCGTGAAAGAAAGAGAAAGAAATTGTATTGTTCTTGAGAATTACTATAATCCCAAGTAAATGTACGGTAATGGTTGGGATGGATAAGCGATCAGTATGGACTCAGGTCAGACTTCACGGATGCAAAGGCTCATCGGGATCCCAACTTGTCGTAAAGCCCTGACGTTGGGGTTTTGCACAGTATCGTTATTCCGTTAGGGTCTTTCAAGTAGAAGTAGGACGTGACGTGTCACTTTTTTCTTGTAGATGATTGCTATGCCTATCTTGTACGGAGTGTTCTTGTATATGGGAGTGGCTGCCCTTAAAGGAATGCAGGTAAGCTTTGTGTGCCATCAGAAGTTCTATTTGTAAACATAAGGTTTTGCAAGTAATTACGTCCTTTACCATTTATAAAATCTAGTTTCCCTCACATTTTGTAGATAACATAGAAATTATATTCAATGCTCACCGGCTTTTGCAAGTTACAAATATACTCGAGAGATGCTACAGCTATAATAAATTTACTACAAGTGTAGATCATGATCAACATGCTCTGTTCATTATTCAGACAGGAAGTGTTCAGTAAGCACCCCTATTAACAATGAATGGCATTGTCAAACTTGAGAGGTGGACAAGCCTGTTTTAAAATTTTTGCGCGTAAGGGTTAAATAACAAGCCAAATATTTGAAAGATAGAGGTTTGAAATCTCAAGATCTGCCTTACTATATTTTATACAGTTTATGGATCGGCTCGGACTACTTTTTATGCCGGCAAAGTACCAACCGGACGCATCTTACCTACGCCATGTGAAGATCAACCGTATTCACTTGTTCACAGCTTTACAGATTATTTGCTTGGCTGTTCTGTGGGTTGTCAAGATGGTCAAATCTATCTCAATTGCTTTCCCTATCATGGTAGGATTATACGTTTAGTTGATACTAATATTTAGACTGTGAAACAAGTGAACTGCTATTGTAAACAAGTAAGCAGAGTATTGTAAACAAGTTAGCAGATATTGTAAACAAGTTTTACCAACTTTTATAAATCACTTTCGAGACACCATTCTTGATCAAATAAATTGCTTCTCAAGAGAGGAGAAAGATACAGAGAGGGTAGCCATGTGTGCCATCAAATATCTTGCCTATATGGATAGAAGTCGGGCCTGACTGGGAATCGAATTCGAGTCCTTTAGATTGCTATAGCGAACGCCGCAACACAAAGGAAACGTATCCAAATAAGCTAAAAGCGAAGAAATGATACAGTTAATTTTGTTAATCCATGCAAAATGTCTGTAACACAATAAGTAAACTGAAAGAACCTTTCAGGTTGTCGGCACATGCTTTGTACGTAAAGCGATGGACAAAATGTTTACACAGTACGAGTTGTCTTACCTAGACGACCTGATGCCCGGGGACGACAAGATTAAAAAGGAGGACGATAAACAAGGATTGTATGGCGTATGCATCTTTCTTTCTTTCTTTCTTTCTTTTACTAATGAATGCCATTAGTTATTGACCATTACTTCATGTTAGATGGTATTTAAAGCAGCCAGATGGGGTTTAAAAATATATAAATCTTATAACAGTTCATTTCTTTATTCGAGCGGCTTTTTGCTAATTGTAGTGATAATAAACGCATGCTATATCACAGTTATTTGACAAACTTTGAATTCGACTTGAATTCAACGAGAAGTGATAGAATATGAAATATAATTTTGTTTTTGATATTTGCAGTCAGTTTTGACGAAATTCCAGGAAATAAGAAGTAAATAGGAAGGACTCATTACAATGCGTCTTTCCCAATGAAAATAAATACATGTTTATAAAGAAAATGTAATTTGGGAAAGAAGGAGTATTTAATACTCTGATGCCATACTAAGCACAAAAAAGTTAGAAATATCGCCAAAAAGATTATAATAACTGCATTTTTTCTCGGTTTTTGCTGAGGAAAGGGGTTTCAGTAGGAAAGGGGTTTCGAAGGAAAGAGAATCTTTTTGGGGGACAAAAACGTACCACTTCCTTTATAACACCACTATTGGTTTTTCCAGGAAGCGAACTCGAGAGTGACGCTTTCTTCACAATCGAGATAAAATAGATTAATATAAACCAAACTAGACTAAAGTCATGAATCTTCAATATTCTATACAGGACGAAGAAGATGACGAATTACAGAAGGATGAACGTGAAGTTATGATGGACATGCAAATGAAACATACAGTGGGAGATAAATTTGGTGGATATATGGCAGTTCCAAACAGCGATAGGGTGAACATTTCTGAGGAAATGAGCAAAACCGGCATCTGGATGCAAGTGAGGAGGGACTCGGTGCCAGTTTTAGAAGGAATGAATAATTCTTCATCGCAACCAAAGTGAGTAATGCTCTTTGAAAGTGCTGTTATGAAATTATAATAAGTTTGCACTCGTTAAGTCAAAGTTATTGATAGCAGTGAGAAAATTCGACTTAAAAGAATTTTGGCTTAAAAAATTTTTAATATGAAAATACGAATGTCTTAAATGAAATAAACAAGTCTTTGACTTAACAGAGTCCAAGATAACTGGTGCCATTGACCTAGATAGGCATATGTACCTAGGTGAGATGGAATGGTAAAGGTGGGTTAAGATACACTTGATAGTTGATGGAATTCTGACACAGATGTTTTGGTAAAGAAGCAGAAATATTAATGTTCGTCTCCGAGCTAACTAGTTTACTTAAGAAGTTCAAAATATCAAAAGAGTGATATGCAAATATGCAAAAGTGTATTGCACGTTTCATAGATTTAACCAAAGGACAAGTTTTTTTTTGTCGATTTGATTAATTAAAAGTTATAGTAATGTCGACAGTATCTTATTGCACGGACCAAATCTGACCGTCTTGTGTATAAATGAAGTGAATGCCAGTGGCAAATGGCCGGCCACAATGTTCAATAATTTGACATTTGTATTCGGAGAATGCATGCTCTCTTTTTCAATACACTTCAGAAGAATATGATATTTTTGTAAAAGTAAGTGTCAATGAATAATACGTACGAAATTAAAATGACGGATAACAAAATGGCGCAGGGTTGAAAGGTCCGAATATAAGTAGCTGAACTGTGAATTTCAGACGCTCAGAGCTTTAGTAAGTGTTCACATGAAAACAATAATCCAGGGTACTATTTACAAAAATGATTACTTTAGACAAAGTAGTTAGTTAAAACAGATTCTTGTTCGGAAAAAATCACATCGGGCGGAAATGACGTAGTAAAATGACATTAAATGATATATCTCTAAAATTGAATTGAATTTATATGAAGAAATAGTAAAAATAGGCGCAACATGAAATTGTTTGCTAAAGAGCGGAGTCATTTGGTCGGATGAGGATCTCTGACATATGCTGCACCACATTAGATCTATATATAGAATAGCGCAAAATTGATTAACCGCTACTTTATCTAAAGTAATCGTAAACACTAAGTGTTAGTCATGTAATGTTGTATACATGCATGTTTGTAGATTCTTTACTACATTAGATTTATATAGGATCTTTTAACGTGCTATTGTTTGAATGTTCAGTTTCAGTCCATTGTTGAGCCACTCTGAACGTTATCATATAGACCGGTAATGTAATGCTTGCTGTCTCCCTTTGTTACTCACCCGAGTTAACGGTCCTGGCGAGATTTGGCGAACACCTTTCTTTCTGAGTAAACCCTGCAGTTTCGTCTGCTCAAAGTTACATATTCTGTATCAAAAACGTTAAAACCCGACGTACTTTGTCTACCAATGTTGCTTGCAGCCATCAAAATAACATGACCTACAGCTACACGAGGCCTTTCGTACTATTTTCGTCCGGAGAGATATTTTACAGTAGTTCGGTTTCAAGCGGTGTTCAAACCGAGATTTATACATGTTGTCTAAGTTGTAATAGTGTACAATCTCAGATACTGTTCACTACTGGAAATCGAACTATAGCAATGGAAAGACATTGGTCGGCAACAGTTTCTTGTTATATTTTGTAACTAAGCAGTGAAAAAAAAGTCGTTTGCTCAAAAGAATGTGTTTATTTGCCCAAATCTCGTTTCACTTTTGATCCTTTCTCGTCTGTGTGCATATTCTAAATACCTTTGCTAGTTATGATATACTTTATGAAATACATTTGAGAGCTGTAAGGAAAGATAGTAAATGATGAGTTGTCCGCCATGATGAGAAAAAAAAGTCTAAAACTCTTTCTTTGGAAAATATGAAAGTATTAAGACGGTCCAATTGAAATTTGAGTTTATGGGTTTCCAGAGATGGGAAAATACTTAAATGCTACACATTTCAGTTACTGGTTTCAATAAACATATGGGAATGCAAATAAATTTAGGATCATATCCACCATTTAAAACAAACTCATGCTGTAGAGTTATCATTTTATAAGTGAAAAGGAAAGAAACTATTCACAGCAGTGTGATTTTCTGTACTATGTGTAGAGTTTTGCTCAGCCTGTTTGTTTGCCTTTTCTCAAACTAACTTTCATTCTTTCAAATATTGAAAGTATTTAGAAACAGATAATTTTCAAGTCTGTGTGTTTTACTTTGATATTTTTTTTATATATAA
>JAUMHA010167717.1:1742-13976 GCA_032359765.1 Saxidomus gigantea
ATTATTAATCTTCATTTTGAAGCTGGCGAATACCGATTCAATACTTCTTTTAAAATGAAATGAAACTATGATGACAAAACGCAATCGCTGTGTCGCAGTACCGTACTGCATGTACATATTTTGCAAATATTGAAATATCAAATGCTTTTTGTATCACTTGTTAGTCACAAGTAACGGAACTTTTGCCTTAAAATAGTATTCTCTTCGATTTATTGACTTCCTGTGAAAACTTCATTTATTTTGTTATTTTTATTTAAAAATAAGTTTTGGAAGATAAGATATTAACAAATATTTTTAAAAAATCATTTCAAAGTTGTACATTTCTAGTATTCAAGATCTGAAAGATTTTAAAGATTCGAATCAATGTTGTTCACTAATAAAACTGCCAACTTGAATATGTAATATTCTTAGCGACAAATACAAGTGTAACAACACAAATGTAAAAAGTGTAAATCTTTTGTTCATTGTGTTTTGATCTCTTTACAATTATATTAATATGTTGAAATTGATAGTTGTAATTACCATACCCGGTATCGAAAAATACAATATAACCATTTTCCGGTTACATTTGTATGACTTATTCTCTTATCTCATTGATCTAAACGCAATCTAGAGCGCATGTGCTTAAATCATGATCACTTCAATTTGATAAAAATAGCACAAGCCTGAGTCCGGCATATCAACTAAAGTTTAACACAAATTAAGCCAAACAAATACAGACTAGCAAATGCGGCTGTAGCAAATCCCTCATGCATGTTCGAGTGCATTTAATAAATGAAAATCTTTCTAAAAGTTTACCTGAAAACTATTTAGATGGCTTGGAAATAATCGAGGTTTGATAAAAAATACCAACATCAACAACTTTTTTCGTTAAAAAAATATACATAAGCCATTATTGTTAAGTCACCTTGACTTTGTTTGTTTTAAATGATTTGCCACTTGCTTTTTTTCCGCTGACTTGTTCACACCATTTCTTCTATGTGAAAAAAATATAAAAGTATAAAATAACGTTTGCAAGGGTATTATGGGATGTTGATATTTTAATTTTCTTCATTTTTTTATTTTCATTCTATTACTATTCAATTAGTGATGACGATCGATTTGGAACACTATCATAATAAAACAGATACTGACTTCTGATTTATGTGAACACACGACTTTACTGTGCCTGTAATGCGGACTGGGTCAATATAGTCTCTTGTTCACCTCATCAAAAGTCAGTACATGTATGATATCACATGGAACATTACGCGACGCTGCTGCTTTATTTGGACAGGCCCAAAAGAATGTGTTATGAAATATAAGACAGGGACGAGAATATAATTATGATATACTTGTACACTTGTAGCTACTAACAGATGAAAAACGTTTACTGTTACAGTTAGTAACACGTACCTATTCGACGAATCAAGCAGTTATTGTACATGTACATGTCTGTAATAAGTTATTGCACCATATAGTTGGTACCTTGATACAATACACACAAATGTACGCTTTCAAATAAAGTTATTTCAACGTAATACAACTGTTTTGATATTAAAATAGGACAGACTGAGTTTGCGTAAAAGAAACATAATTAAACTAAGCTTTATTAATATCTTATGCTTACATGTCCCCATGGGCGTGCTGGGAATAATCAAAAACACCAATATGTTGTAGAGGTGGAAGTCCTTGACTGATGTAAGACATATATACGCCGTTTGAGTGAGCTTCTGCTGATAACTGAGCCACGTTGATTGCTCTAACTGTTACAAACAGCTAGAAAATAATAAAGAAAAAGTATTATGTCATTACGGATTAATAAAGTGAATGCATATACAGTTTTTATTGTCATTTATCGCAATTTACATATATTTATAACAAGTTTTAGTACATTTTTGTATTCCATCTATTTATTGTCAGACATAGAATTGTTTGTAAAATACCTTTCATTTACCATTGCGACATACCTTGCACTGCCCTTTGATATCAATATTTGTAACGATGAAATGGCTGATATTTGGAGAGACGGAAAAGGATGGCACAATTTCAGCTCCACCAGGCGTCGTTCCAACTGATATTTGATATCTAGAGAGGATGAGTAAATTAAAACATAAATCTAAGCTTACTTTTAAAGCTATTGTTACATGTATAACAGTTGAAGGCAAAAGTCAGTTTTCATATGTATTAAAGTACAATACATGTACACAATGTACACACTAGCTATCTTTTGCGCAAAATGTGTAACATCTTGAATTTCAAATAGGAAAAGCTTTCAGATCTAGTTAAACATGCGGTAAATCAAACGTTTCATTTATGATTTAAGGAATAACAACAGCTAAGCTGAATTTCGATGGAAAAACCCATACACATTTTAAGATATAAACCTTCAGGATGTTAAGTAGTATCTTACTCTTCTATTTCAGATTCCGGATCCTCAAAGCCTACCCAGGCCGCACCAATATGTGTTAACGACTCGATGCATGTTGCATCAATTGCCAAGCATTCTGTAACGATATTGCACACATGCGGATACATGTATTTTCCCAGAAATTGAATTAAATAGCATGTACGCAAAATATATTTCTTCTTGCATTTTAAATTGCATAAATCAGTCCAATTGAAGTTTTGATTCAATGTTTGAAGCATGTCGTTCTTATATATAGCCTTTTAATGGAATTACTGACGTTTAAGTTGACTAAAATAAGATGAGATACGACGTTGCTAAAATGTGTGGGTTATACAAGAATATTGGTAATGCCTATTTTTACAAATAATGCCAACAATGGCACATATACATATGGTTAAGAAAGGAACAGTACATTGATAATTTATCAAATACTCAATCCTTATTACAAATTTGTGAAGGATAATTTCTTGTACATTTCTGTCAGTGTATCAATTGCTAGAATGAGAAAGTTACCTTCAGTCGTAGAACACATTGATTTCTTAATTCCTACACGTCTGTCAATATCATTTGAATCAACGCTGATTAGACTTGGAAGGTCTACAACAATACCAGCTACAGGAGGTGTGACATCAACAACAATTGGAGCTGAATAAGCAGCAGTCGTAAGTCCTAAAGCATTTTCTGCTGTTACAGTTGCGTATGCTATTTCACCATGACCCTCTAATAAGTCTAGAAAATGACCAGAACAGTTTTAATTATTGTGTAGTAAGAAATAATACTTTCGATATTTTTACTGAAAATATTTTCATCAATATCTACTTAGATATTGAAATTGTTTATGCATTATATTACAGTTTACATTATATTTAGAATAATATATCTGCGTACTAATTGAAGATGGATATGTTTAAAAGAACAACTCATTTGCAAATACGTCCCTATTTCCTGTCAAAACTATACATAACGTACTTAGTACATTTTTGTAATATGACTATTGTCAATTACTAAGTGCCAGTAGTCATTGCAAAAACTACTTACTTTCCACAAATATCCTTTTCGTATGTCCGGCTAGTGCTATTGAAGAACGAATATCATCAAAACCTTGTTTCGTACCAAAGGTGACATGGTATTTAAGAATCAGGCTTTCATTGTCAGCAAATCCTCTCCAAGAACAATGAATATCTGAGCGACTCTGAATTGTGAAGCCAATCGTGTTAAATCAGTAAAAATACCGGACATCATATAAGACTCAAATGATAAATGTATTTGATACCAATGATTTTAAAATTTAAAATCTACTACATGTAAATGACAAAGCTCTTAACATTATATTAAAGCAATAAAGACAAAGGAAATTTTACTAGTATGAGTTATTTAATTTTCAGTTAAGAAGTAGCATCATGCGTATTATATATGTTTTACATCATAACGTAGAAACATAGAAAATGCTATCGTTGTATTTCTACCTGAACAAATCTTGGACATGTCACTTCACCGGATACTGGTGCGGTGTTATCAAGTATGACAGGTGAAGATATTGACATTCCTGTCAGCCCAGCTTTATTCTTCACACCAACACTTACAATGTTTGTTTTTCCTTCAATATAAAATAAACAGTTTTCATATGAATCGATACAAAATAAAATGTTGCATGTGTCTTTTGAATCCGTATAAGTCTAGAGCCGAGACACACATATGATTTGATAAACATCATGTTAATACGTTCATGAAGAATGGATACTGTAATGATTATCCTAGAATAGTGATTACATCAACAGTAAAATGTAGCATAATCGGGGAATAAATACAATAAAGGTTAGCAACTGCATTGTTACATATAATAGCATCCGGGTTTATTAAGGTTGTTGTGATCGCATAAACTATCAAAAAAACGTACACAATTTCTACCTAAAACAAATAAACATGTATTTGCCACTTCCTTAGCTCACAACTGTACATTACACTGTCTATGATTAATTAAAAAATCACAGGTCAGGTATAAAAATACTGCTAAGTGACAAAGTTGTCGAGATTTATTGGCAGAGTCTATGGTTGTGTTTTCGAGAAATCACTACATAATTGTTGGCTTTTCATCGATTATTGTTTAAGAAAGATTAAGATAAAAATATCCGTTTCCTTCAGAAGGCAGATATCAATGTATTTACCTGAAGAAATCGGTGCTACAGCTATCGCACCCTGAAAGGTTGGAGTTCTATTAAAATATGTTAAATTGTAAATGTCTCTTGCCAACGGGTATGTACCGACCGAAACCCATGCCATTTCTATATTAGCGTCGTCATCTTCAATTAACATTTCATCTTCATGATATTGCCATGTCGCAGCTAAAGAGGTCTGGTCGTATTGGTAAATGGCATCAGTTGAAGATATATTGTCTAAAGGTTGGTTGGATATTCTAAAATAGATAATGAAAATATTTACAAATTCCGAAGGTTTTATCACATAAATGAAAGGCAATCCAACAGCCTCTTAATTCAGTTCTAACAGATAAATACAAGGAATGGTAATACAAATTCCATAACCCGTATTTCAATTACGTAGGGATCAAAACTATGTAGTTAAACAACATACGAATGTTTTCTCATGAGCACACAGTGGTACATGTACCTTTCTATCACAAACATAAATTTTGAAAATTGTCGACAATTATAACTCTAGCACATACATACATGTACGAGCGTATATTATGCTAAAATTAGGCAAGGAATTTAATTATGAACAAAAAGTTAATGGTTAAATTTAATATATGAGAGGGTTATAGAATATGACTACATTCTACACTAGCCGGTACTTACCGCTTTAAAACAACTACAGGCGGAGACGTGTCCACGAGGAAGCCATCTGTTGTGGTTTGCAAGATGTTCCCGGCAGTAGTCCTTGCCCTGAGTGTCGTATAGTACGTTTTGCCTTGGTCTAAATCCAGTGGAATCTGGGCATATCCTGAATTAGTAAAACCTTTATAATTCGTGTGAAAATGACAAAATCAGTATACTACTTTAAAATAGTTGAATTAGTATTTACACTAAGAAAATGTAATATATCAAGATATAAGTAACATATGTTAAACTATTGGATCAACTCTCACAGAAGTCAACATTTATCGATAGCATAACAAAGAATAAATAGACTGCTCATTTAAGAACGCATTTGCATTATCAATATTCATTGATGGAACTTTGTCAAAGCATAAAGAAGTACCGGTTCCGAGTGCATCTTCTTCTTCGGAATATATAATTCCATGTTTACTGTAAGGTAAAACATCCTCATCTCCGGGACGAGTACCAATGGCCCAGTCATATGACTCTATACCGTGTTGGTGACTCTTAAATCCTGTGAAGTGTATACTGACCGTATGCGAATCAGTTGTATAGTCTATGTCATCATTGTTATGTTGAAAGCTGCCATCAGATACGATGCCTTCATAAAAATAAATTATAAGAGTCGTGTAAAAAATGACGCTCTCTTCTTGAAATTATTTGTGACGGTAAAATGTTAGAACGGAGCTCATTTGACTGTTATCACTTGCGACAAAGGAGTATACATATATACCAAGTGCACCTCATACTTATACTGTGCGGTTCAAGTCTACAAATCCATGAAGTATGATAATGAGCTGCACTGTTCGCTATTCCGTCAATAAATTTCAGCTTGCATCCATTTGAATTTATCGTGGTAATGTTTACAATACAAATGGACTTGTCAAGTCCATTTAAGAAATTTGGTGTTGTAAAGACAATCTTGGTAAGGGGTTGATGACTTAATTCGAAATAAGTTTGCTTCCAGTTTTACAATTTTCACACAGTGCCTAGATTACCTTCAACATCGTTCAACGATATCTGCCAACGATGCAATGTAAGTCGATAAACGTTGTAATCTTTGATTTTATTTCTAAAACAACCTTACAATAGTATCAATGTTTTTGCAATATCAATGATACGTAAAACAGTATTTAAGCATTCATATGTAAACTAAGAAAATCATACAAGTTGAAGATTTTAAAACGGAAAGTTACATAAAACTCTTAGTTGTGTTTGAGCAGGTACATTTATACATGTATATCGAAATCATTAGAATATGGCAAATGATGAAAAGGTGATGTTATATTTAAATCAAATGTCAATCATTTATTAATATGTTTAACTTTTTCTCAATTTATTTAAATTTAAATTACCTGTTACATCTTCGGGAACAACAACTATGGGCAAAGATGTTTGGCTATCACTCCATGATCCTGCACCATTTTTTACCATTATTGTTACGTAGTATAATGGTTGTTGAGTATCTTGATTTGTTTCTTTAAGAACACATTGTATGTATGCACTGCTCTTTGAATCTTTATGCATGGTCCAGTCGAGAATGTCGTTACCACCTGTAAATTCCATGTAAATAGTATTGTGACCAGCCTGACAAAAAAGGCGATTAAAATAGTTGTGTTCTATATATCTTTGTATTTATTTATGTATTTATCTGATGTATATAAAAATTCGCGTACACAGGAATGTTATGAAATACAAATATAAAAACTCAATTTTAGTCAAGATAAGCTCAATGTTAAAAGCGTGTACATCTTTCAACCAGTGTTTCTAAGTTTTATCTATTCCTCAAATATGATTTTATATAAATTTTAATGTGATCTACACAGAATGTTGCAGATTCAACCCAAGGAGGAAATGAAATACATGTATCATCCTTCTTATCTTCCTACACGAAGGCAGACTATCGTAGCTATTAATTCCTTATTAAAGGTTTGCAAAAAGATTATGGCACAAGAAAAACAAATCAAACTGAGAGATGAAAACAGAATTGCTATTAGTATATATAGTGTTGATACAGTTTTAGTTACCTGCGGTGCTGCCTACGGCATACTTTACGGCTGAAATACCAGATTGAGGATCGGTTGCTCTCCATGTTGCTTTTATTCCATTATGATCAGATTGCCTAACGTATCCATCAACATTCTCTTCTTCCCCACTGAGAACACCGACATTCACCCATCTGATCTATTATATAAAATACACACATGACACACAAAACACACACAACACACACACATTAATGGCTAGCAGATGTTTCACTCTATCTTCAAATATCAAGGCTTTTCACTTACTGATGTAAACTCTTGTTTAGCATCAATAATATGACAGTATATCACAGAGCAGTGCATACAGACAATGTGTCTTAAAGATATTTATATTTTTGTCAAAACTATCATAAGCGTTTACATGAGTAAATATTTACAAGGATAGGAATAGACAATAATAAGATATATATTTTTCAAAGACAGTTTGTGAACACTGACATAAAATAAATACATATAAAAACAGAATGTATATATACTTTAGGCTGAGAATCGTCGATGATTACACCATTTGATTCATGGGTTGATACGAGACCTGCCCCATTGATAGCACGGATACGTGTTATGTAATTTCTTCCGGACATAAGCAGAAGCCCTTGCTGTTTAAACTGAGTAATGTTGTTTTCTGAAGGCTCAGTCCATTCCCCATATTTTTCTATATCAATTTAAAAGTATACAATTTTATTATGACATATCGCGCTCCTTAATGAACTGAAATTTTAAAACACATGAAGTCTGTATAACTCTTGACGGGAATTCAGACCTGAATGTGATGGCAATGCTCTAGGATGATTAATTATAATTTAGATAAAACCTGAGTCTGGTTGACATATTTAACTGTTCAAAATACTACGATGGGCACCTGGAAAAAATGACACCTCATAATGAGCATTCCATGCCTAGGTAACCCGAAGAACAATGTTACATTCTTTGTTTTTAATTATACTTTGCAAGGAAAAAAGATAAATTATTCAACCTGGGAAAATTTGTCTTCTATTTCCCTGTGACTGCTCGTACATTTGGATGTTTACATGACTAATACCAGATTCTGCATCATCAAACTTGAAGTTGACTACCAATGCTGACGTATCAGACTGGAAAATATAAATTACGAAATAATTTTATCCAATATTTTCATTACACTGCACGGCTTTAACGAAGGACTAAGGGCTTCAAGCTCACTTGAAGACTGAAAAAGCTGCCCGTCTTTTTTTCTAAAACAGAGTCAATAGAATAGAATACTGACTATGATTGTTTTTAGCAAAGTACTATAACCATGTTCGTAAATTTAAATTATAAGTGGATAGAATTGCAAGTAATATTCAAGCTCCCCAATTATACATTTCAAAAATCCCCAATAATACATATCAAAAATGTGGACAGTGATTGTACTTCAAATTATTTCTTTTCAAGAAATAATATATGGCGTGGAGTTCTTTCTGAAAATTGAAGCATTTGTCTGGCAGAATAAATAACGAGGGCGAAGACCGAGTAAATTTTCCGTGAAAACCGACGGGAAATGTTTGAATTTTCGATAAACCACCCCAGTAAAAGCACTCCAAGTTTTTTTCGATTCTGCCAAAATTGTCTAAACTTATACGGACCATTTTAATTTCGGAGGTAATGGCACTATAACTTAAACAGTGACTGATGTAATTCAATCCCTATATGTGTGCTTCTATTCAAAATAACATACATAGCTATACTATAGACACTTTAACAATTTAACCATGAAGTACTGAACGTTCGAATGCTAGTATGCGTAGGCAACCGATTCAAATGCGCACCACTAAACTGAAAGTGTATATCGTTTTCATGTGAAGTAATGACGTCATCGGGGTGACTTAAGCTTTAAACCCTGTTTGCGTTCCGTTCACTATTTCTTGTGACTTAATCGCAACTGTTACATGTGACTGATGCATTTTTACGCATTTGAACTGTATTTTTACGGTTTATGGCAAAGTAGTAAAGCTGGAAAAGGCTACCTTAAAATCAAACCCCGCCTATTACCAGAATAGATTTATCATATTTAAGGATTCCGATTAACAATAGAAAGGTATCACAATCATATCAGAATTGGTATTAACAAATTCCTCCCCGATAGTTTTATATTAAAGATATAACTGAAGTATTTCTGATAGTATTTTGATTTAATATACGTCAATTTGAAATTCTCTGAAAGGTCGTTATAACTTTTCTTTCTTTCTTCTTCTAAATTTAAGACTTCACCAATGTAACTCCATTTTGAATGATACAATAGTAACAATTTTGCATATGAACCTGGAAATCCATATCACGGTCAGCATTTTCTCCATCACTGATATATTCTAGAATAGGAGGTGTAAGGTCTACAAGAAACCCGTCCGTTTCCTCTTCCACAATGTTGAGTGCACCATTTGTAGCTCTCACTTTTGACTTGACTTCATCCCTGTGTTCCAAGTCAACGTTTCCAAACCACAATAGATTTGACGATTTATCAGTACGTATCCAGTCATTTAGAATACGCCATTCGTCATTGACCCTGTTTAAAGAAATAAGAGTTTTGGCATACGTATGTTTACTTTCTGTAGTCATTGTACAGCATTTAAAATCCATTACAGTCTACATGTAACTACAAAACGGAGAAAGAACTAAAGACTTTTGAAGACTAAAGAAAATTGTTTACAATAAATGAAACAGACTGCATTGATATTGATGATGAAAGACTACCGAGTCTCTTTCAACCTGCATTTCACAGCACTTTATCGTCCTCAAAAACAAACAGATTTTATGTGTTATATTATGAAACGAGTTTAACGCCCTTGTACATTTTTCATTATCTTTATTTATACATCAGTTTGGCCAGAACGGCCCATCGCTGTCCCAAACAAATCTTAACAAAGGCATACGAGCGGATGACTCTTGCGTCACAGATGCCTATGTTACACTATTCATGTTTATGGAATTAATGAAGGTATTCAAAACAGAATAGTATCAACAGTTAAACACTGGAGAGCTGGAAAATTATATGACATCACATGAAATGTACGTGAATCTATACGTTTTAACTATGATATTTTAAAAAGATCCGTATAATACATGTTAAAACAATACTGAAAGTTATCACATTTACTCAATCCCTGCTTGAAGGTATTATTTATAATACAACTGTGTACCTCAAGCACAATACTTTCATCTACTAAAAGTACAGTTACATGAATTAAATTATGTATAATCGATTAATTCAATACTGCCGATTTCAATTAATTTAAAATTTAAAAAAGTAATTTTATTTTGTCACTGCTATTTTGCTATCACGCGGACGTTGGCAGATATATTGAAGACATAAAGCCGTGCTTATGGTAATTATAATCAGTGCAATGTTTATGCAGTTCAGAGGTGTGTTTGCTAGATTCGTCAGCAGTATAGTGAATGGATCATGAATAAATAATGAAAAAATGATACAAACCTTTTCCTTAATGTTTGAACGTCATATTGTCGAATGCCTGATTCTGGGTCGTAGAAACCGCCCCACTGTACACGTACGTCAGTTTTAGAAGGACTAAAATCAATATCTGTGAAACCTTTTGAGCTCCCATCAACAACCCGCCCTTGATCGGGTGGTGTTATATCTATTCTCACTAAAGGATTTAGACAAAAAAATATAGTTCGCGTTTTGAATTGACAGAGTAAACCAAGAAGGATATTTAATGTATTGTCAATGAATTTAAAAATCTAAGGCTTAATGTATACATTTATACAGATTTATCCTACAGAAAATTTTTATAACATGAAAATATTTCAACGAAGATACCTAAACACGAATAATAGAGATGTTAAACACACTTTATCTGTGAATTGTACTGAACGTTTAGTGTGGTACACATATTTTTAATCTTTTGGCTATTACATACATATTAAGATATTATATTCAATCAACTCAAAAGCACAACAAACGCTAGCAAAGGGAAATGTCTTCCAAAACAACACCAACGGTACAATTAGACCAATCACATCTTAAACGTTAAAGTAAGTCGGATATTTATATCACATACATTTTGTGTATGTCTTAACTCATGGTTAAATTGAGAATAATTTAACCAGATTAAAGCAAATGGCTTTACAAGGTTCTACTAAAATACTGTTACAATGTACCTCCATTGGAAACACTTGAAACATTCCGTTGCAGGACAGCTGCATTATATGCCCAAACAATAACAAAATAAACACGGTCGTGTTTAAGTGAGTTTTCTGGAAGTAAAAAGCAGTGTTCTCGCTCTTGTTGTGTCGATCTCCACGGTCCAGCTACATCTGCAAGCCCTGGCTCTGATCCAATGCCAACTTCATAGTAGGAAATTCCAGACTCCGGGTCGAAAAAATCTATCCAATTTGTGCAAATCTGTTGGAAATGGTCACCAAAATGTCATAACATTTTATAAAAAGCAATGGCAACCAGGTTTGGTAATGCTATTTAGTAATTTTAACAATAACATTTATCATATAGTTATATATTAATGTGTTTCTTTACTAATAGTAAGACATAATATGGAAATAAGAATATTTCAGGAATTTCTTTAAGTTATGGCTATCAAATCTTAATTGTTAACATAGTCGTATAAAAGTTATTAAAATTACAAATGTCGAAAAAAAGAAAAAGAACCTTATTGGAATACTGTGTGAAGTCTAAGTCCTCCTGATGCAATGGTCCATCGTACACAGTTCCTGCAAAAGGTGGACTAGAGTCCACGGTTAATGCTCCGTTTGCTCGACCAACAATATACAAGTCAACTGAAAGGTGAGCAGATATTTTAACCCGTATTTCTGTAACATATTCATACACTCTAGACGATGAACATGTTTAACGCTAAAACATAGTTTAACGAGCACAAACACAGTCTGATTTTTTGTCACTTTCACTTAAAAGAGGACTGGCATAAGCTTGAACGTTGTTCTCGGGCTAAATAAATCAGTTTACATTGCGTATGTGATG
>JAUMHA010167717.1:13986-30756 GCA_032359765.1 Saxidomus gigantea
GCAATGTGCTTCACCTGTAAAAGGAGCTTAGGATTGTTGTAATTGGACAGTAAATACAAAAATGTAGATCTATCATACTTATAAAGTTATAATACGTAATTGCAAGGCAATATTGCTCCACATAGAGTATGGCTCTTATTCAACTGTATCTGTAGATATACTTCTTTCTCCAACAGAAAAAATGGTTGCAGTACAAGCAAATGCATTGTTGGACGTACCATTGTTTGTCACTCTTAGGCGCAACCAGACTGGAACTCCGTCTGGAAAATGAACGCTATGTTCAAAATGTGACAAATTAGGGTATTTCATCCATGACGAAATTCCACAGCTTCTGTGATTTCTACCAAGACATATTTCGATGAAAGCAAGACCGGATTCTGGATCGCTGTTCGAAGAAACAAAATTACAATGTATGTTAAGACAAATAAGTGTTTACCTTAACCGATAACCGTATGAAGCGTTAACATTCATCTATGCATTTTTGTGTTTCGTGATTTTCATATCAGTGAATATGGTTTGCCTGAAAAGTGTTAGGAAGAAGATATTTGGTTTGTTCTCGCAAAATTGCATGTTTCCGCCCACATAGCATATCACTATATCAAACAACAAATGAACTAAAGTTGTCACTTTGTACAGAACAATGTCTATCAAAATGCCTGCGTGACATAAATATAGCAATGTATATGATTTATATGTGCATGTACACAGCCAAAATTATGAGAACGAAAGGCTAGTCGCCGTTACGCGTACTATCTAAATATGTCATTTGAAAGTGAAAATTGTAAATTTAAAAAGAGAACACTTATTTTCCAATATACAGAACTTACGTTGAATTGTGTTCTCCTGACAGTGTATACGATTCTTCGTTATATTTAATGTTGAAGATCTCATGTATAATAGGCTTAGTGTTGTCTATTACATACGGAGTCGAGTGACAAACGGAAAGAGCTAGAGGTCCTCCATACTCCACACGATTGATCGCTCTAGCTGTTAGATATTACTTTCCAGCTGAAAAAATAGTTTGTTTAGTTAAAGGTCATATGTCCCTTTCCTGAAGTTAATGTGTAACAAAACACTAAAAAGCATACTAATGTGTGTGGATTAAGCAATAAGAATCAAGATTATAATAATTATGTTCTTGCGAATTCAGCTGTTCAATATAAGGTGGGTATAATAATTGTGTCAACATATCAAATAAACAATAATTATATCAAAGACAGTAAATACCAAATGAATATGTCGATATTCTTATTCTACCGCAAGTTAAATTAGATCAAGATGTAACGCAACATTTTTGACGACTCAAAAGGACTTTTGTTTTGCAAGTATACTTTATGCGTTTCAAGCGATAACACTTCATAAAACTCATTTTTAGTTTTTCATTTGGCCCTTTAGACATGTCAACGGTTTTAGTCTTTCGCTGAAATACATCTTAAATATGATATGAAAATAACACGCTGCATCTATAAACCATCCTTGAAGCTCCTTACAAGGGAGAGGAAACGGATTGTATTCTTGTGTAGGAGTTATAATAGCCGTGTTTGTCCACTCTGAATCGTCAATCAAGTGTTTGTTGGGATCATGATGCGGATGTATCTGATCTCCACATGTGGTATTCCCTACAGACAGTGTGTAAGCTCTGATACCGGTTTCGTCGTCGTGCATTCCATTCCAATTTCCTGTAAATAAGATATAGTTTTAGAGTACATATTCTACTTATCCATTTTTTTATGGGCATGTACATGTATGTACATGTAAGAAATATAGGCAATAACACAGCATTTTACTGGAGCAACGCTAATCTTGTTGTATGGTTTGATGTCCTGTTAATTTGTGTCTATTTAAATAAGGTTTGTAAGAACACACACTAAGTCCATTTTAATAAACATTAGCTAAGTAGTTTTATGTTTCATCAAATGACAATCTTCAAAATAGTCAAATGTATTGGACTCCGAGCAATTGTCAAGGTATTTACCTGCTATATAATTAGTATTTCTCGTGTACTTTTTATCTTGGATTGGCTTGTCCCCATTGAATACAGTTAATGATCCTTTGCCATCTATTATCACTCTAAAACAATGCAAATAATAGCATATCAAGCACTAAATCTACCTTAGATCACTTGAAATTGATACATACATTTTAGCTACCACTAAAGTATATTTTGGAGACAATAAACAACTCCAATTAACCGATTAAAATTCAAGTAATTTGAATCAAATCTGTTCTGATTACATGTACAACCTAGCTTTTACAAAGAAGAATACAATTTAATAGCTTACATTGTTTTGCATGTATGAATATTTAAACACTGAAACAATCTTTAATTCCAGTGCTTCCAAGTAGATGTTTATCTTAGTAAATGCTTTCCAATTACAATGCACGGTTCGTGTTGTTGGCCAATTCTAATTCATCTATTAATTATTTTATTTACTATCAACCTTTTGTCGTGCGTTTTATATAAGACGCCTTTAAGCTAACGGCATGCTGCTTTGATTCTTTCCAAAAATAGATCAGAACAGTACAAATCAATCGGTCTCACCTTAAAACCTAACGCTTCATTTTTTGCCCTGCCTTTTACAGCGCTTTGTTAGAATATCTGTTTTTGTTTTCACGGTAAAAATATCTTTATATACTTTTAAAAACTGTTAAATATTGAGGAAACGATAAACATGTGCTATTACTTTATTCTAGCGTTTATCCTAAATTCTTATAAGTACTTGCCTGTGATTTAATGTTTTGGGATGTACACCAACACAAAACCTTCGTAAATCTGGACGGTCAGATGGTAATAGCTCAAGACAGTCAAATATTTCCAACCTGTCACTCACTGCATTGGATATGTATCCTGAGGACGAATACAAATGTGCAACAGTAACTGATGTTGATAGACTCTATATAAACTTTACTTTTCAAACAGTAAAAAGATAAACACTTATTGAACAAAGGTACGATGCCACGAATATTAACAAAACTAAATCGTGTATGTGTAAAACCAGACCTACAAGAAACAAAATTCAATGCTAAAGGTTTAACACATGTAAATGCAGTTACATATTTGTTTCAGTCATGAACAGTTCATTAGTAAGCAAATATAGTTAAAATCCCAGTATATCAATTGGTTCTATCACGTTATCCTAGCGTTTAATAGAACTATGTAAATGTGTACAGAAAAAATTGTTATTGCATTTAATAAATCAACTATATAGTATACTTTTCAAGTCCTCAATCGTAAATATTATGATAAATTTTATCAGCATAGTGCATTGTTCTTACTCTCAGTAACTATCTCTGTCAATAACAGTTTGCCATACTTAACTAAATCTGTCTTAAGGTCAAAAAATAAATGCATGTATTGCCGTCAAATTAGACATTCAAATTACAAATAAGTACGTTATCAACATATTTGTCCTACTGGGACATTTGCATTAAGGTCAAGAAAGTACCCATTATTTAGATACAAAAATATTATAAAGTTTTATTGTAGTAAAGAATCGGCAATGGACATCCTAGAAGTTCCGTCATTGTGAATAGAGTTTAGAGCATATGGTTGAAACTCACATGAAGCAATTGCATACTCATATAAATTCTTCACACTTTCTGTTTGTTTTGGGATAGTTTGCCTACGTTTATTCTATACTTCTGCTGGTGGCCACAAAAAACAGTTAAGTTAACTATGATCAGTTTTACTTTACCTGTATCATTTTTCAATATAATCCGATAACAATAACTCGGAAAATTCACTATAGATTCAAATATATAAACAGTAAGAGTCAAGACATGAATACGAATGGACTGAAATGAATTCAATGTCGAAAGCCTTACTTTATAATATACTTTATAAGTTCATGTACCGAATGTGTATAATGTTTTGGGTTTTTTTCATAAAGAAATTAGGTCCGCAATAATCATACTGCAAATACAGACAGGTTGCCCGTACAAATAACATGAAATTTGTGTACATTTTAAGAAGCAAATAATAAACAATCAAAGGAGTCAAACAAAACTAAAAACAATACCTGGCTTTGGACATGTGAAATCTGTTAAAATACCAGCACTTCCAAAAACCGTGCGGTATCCAAGCACGTTTGTAATATCCGCATTGACAAAATAAAGGAAGTTATTTGGCATGTTGAACGTGTTGTGGTGAATCTCAATAGCATGTCCGGTCCCAAGTCGCTCAAAGTAACTGAACAGGTCATACTGATGAGTGAAACGAATTACAAATGTATTATTTAATAACAAGTATCATTTCATAAATTCATTACGTTAATAAATAGATAAATTAATAAATTTAATTATTGTTGTTACAATTATTAGTATCATTAATAACGTTAGTTTCATAATTACGTTTGATCACAAACAATCAAAGTTGATAGCCATGTAACCAGCCAGGAGTCTACAAAGTGGATGGCGCTATGGTATTATCCATCCGCGAAAAGTTCTCATTGGTTAAAATAAACAATAACTATAAGCATCGATATGTTGGCTTGACATTGCAAATTTATTACAAATGGACTTGTATATATATATGTTAGCATCAGTAAACGTTAAGTTACGCATACTTAGCAAACGTTACAGTGACTGTAAAAGATTTTAACTCAACTATGTGTTACATATAGGACTTAAGAAGAAAGCATGTTAAATTAATGATTTAATGATACAGACAACGTTTGAAAGCATCTTCCTACATACGTTGTATGCAACTCATCGATTAGTTCAAACACTCGAATGTCTTAAGAATAAATGTGTCTAGCTAACGCGAAATAAATATCAAAAGTCGTTTCCTTTTTAAAGAATTTTTGCACTGTTCTTCAAGGTTTTACATACTTTATAAAAATAGTTTAATTTAACACAAAGTCAAATTGAGTCACCGTCCTTATTTGTACATTGTTTTTTTGTAATTTCAAGTAGTTATGTTTTAGATGAATTTAAAGATTGACTTACCACAACTAAGGACTCATCGCTATGTCTGATCGTCCTAAGTAAATCACATTGTCCACTAGCCCCATAGTCATAGTTGAAACTAACACAATGGTCGGTGTTCAAACATAATTCTGCGCATTTACTCGCTGTACGTATATCCATTTGTATTTGAAAATGTGGAGACACAAGTTTCCCGTCTTGGTGTTGAGTGAAATGGGACATAGGATCGTCATCTGAAAGAACTCGTGAATACAATCAATATCATCAGCTTAACAGTCCCATGATTATTTTGATATGTAAATTATAACAAGCATATTACGGTTAATGATGTAGTAAATAGACCAAAGTAGTCGAACTTAGGTTTACAGGTATAATACATGTACGCGTATGTTTCAAATTAAATAAATAACTTTTTTTTTCAAAATTCGCCCAAAGACGTTAAAAAGAGGGTCGTGATGACTCTATATCGCTATATGGAGTACCGGTGCACTAACATAACGAAGTCACTTGTTGCTTAAGGGGGTCAGTGGATAGTAAGGAAGTCATTGGTTGCTAGGATAAGCCACTGGTTGCTTAGTTATTCACTTGTCGCTAAAAGCTGACAGGGGCAGTCAGTGGTTCCTTAGAAAATCATTCGTAACTAGAGAAAGTCAGTGATTGCCAAAGAAGTCAACTGTTCATAGATGTTAAGGACTTTACCTGATTGACCTCATGTGTGCTCAAAATAGGGAACAAAACATACTGTAATTTTGAATCATGAAAATGAATTACATGTTCTCTCATAATTTGTTTATCACAATTTACTGACAAGTTAAATTATTATTAACTTGGTGAAACCCTTTAAATTGTACCAGAAGCAAGGTAGTCTCCTTTATTCAGATCGACTGAAATCCAGCGTTGCACTTGATCGCCGTATATTCCATTATTATAGCCAACTGCAACAAATGTAGCTGAAATCTCAGAGTCATCGTGAACTAAAACTGTGGCTTTAATGACTTGAGGATTGCTTGTTGTAAGATACTCAACGCTAATTCTTCCTGTAGGTGGCGTTGTATCATACGTAGGTAGTGAACAGATTGCACTTGATCTTGCTCCAGCAGTATTTTCGGCATAAAGCGTGAAATACAAAGGCTGTCCCGATGGATATTCGTCCATTGCCTGATAACAAGCAAAACGATAGTATGCATAATTACAACTTATTTTGTACATGTCTATTTGCACTTAACCTTTTGCAACAAAATTGAAAAAGCGAATGTTCACGAACAATGAATGTGTTCTGAATTAACTGCTCACTTATCATGTATACCCATGCACGGAAAAATATGTTAAAGCCATATAGCGGTTTTGTTGTCTGACTTTTGCAGTGGTACTGCCAACGCCCTTATTTAAAGTTTATAACCTTTCAATGCTTATCTTTACATTTGATTTTAGTAAAAGAGCAACCGTGTGTGAAAAGATAATACAGTAAAACTTCGTTAACTCGAGCATCGATAACTCGAGAATCAGGGATAGCTCGAGGACTCCTGTCGGTCCCGGCAATTTTACCTATATGTTTACCAGAAATCACCATAAATAACTCAAGCATAGATAACTCGAGAACCTGGGATAACTTGAGGAACACCTGTGGATCCGCCAGGTAGATTTCTTACTAAATTTTCTGTGACAACTCGAGGTTAGTGATTATCATATTGTTATCACCTCCACTGGCACATCAATATTTTGACACTTCAAAAGAAAAACTTCTATTGTAAATTGATGGTTTGTTTATTATCGATTAATCGGCCGTCCAGTGGCCAAGTGTTTAAAATAGTATTCGCATATTTTAATCGTCTTCAGTCATATGTAATTACAGCCGCCTATTAATTTGATTAAATAAGAAAAAATAAATTATGTTCGCGAGTGTTTAATTACGAGAACTTAATGATGATATGGAAATTTTGAGTGTGAGTAAATGTTTTATGATAAATCATGACAAATCCAAAACTTTATTTTTATCTAGAGTTATCTCTATCAAATTGTTATGACAGAACCGAGCAATCTAGTGAATGGCCTGATCTCGGGTAAATACACTTGGCGGAGTAAAACTACACTACTGCGCCTTCTCCATTAATCAGATGTTATATAGTAATAACCATGATTATACATGTATGCAAACAAAACAGACATGATTTAATCAAATAAATACAAATGGTAATTATGGTTAGTGATTGATGTATAAATCCTATTTCAACATGAAGGTCCTCAAATGCACTTTGTTTATAAGATACATTTGTATGTCACAGCAGAAAAACTTGTAAACTTTCCATGCTTCCGATAACGCGAGAACTCGGACAACTCGAGCATTTTACTAACCCATTGCGACCTCGATTTATCGAAGTTTTACTGTAGATCTACTTGCATTGAAAAATTGTGATTATCGACAGTAGAAATATAGTGTACGTATTTAAATCTTGCCACGGAAATGGCATTTACATTTTTGGCAACGTCTGGGGCGCTTTCCATTTCAATACGGTATTAAATAATTCCATTTTAGGTAAGATAGCGTCGGGTTTATATTTATTTCTCTAACTGTTTAGTAAATAGCATATCAATTGTGATACTATTATGTACTATTTACTGAAGACATTATAATCTGAAGTATAATTTACTCGCATCGTTTTGTTGAATAATTAGTGTTTATTCCCTGTCAGACAATGCAAAATATAGTTTTTGCTCAGTTTTAGTAGAAATATTCCATACCGTTGCTTGCACCGTTGATGGTCCACCAAGTTGTCGTTCAGTCGCTATATCATTGGCACCTGGGACGGTCCCGATATCAAGGAAAAACTTAATAGGTCCCCTATCTTCAGAAGCTGCCACTGATATTGAGAATTCAGGCTCAGTATAATCACGGAATCTATATTGAAACACCTCACAGTTTTGGTGATTTTCAATTTCCCTTTTCTGTCAACAAAAGAACAAGTTTAAGAAATGTGTTTCATTCCAACACCTAGCAGAAACAAGACGGACAGAACAAGGGCGATAGTTTTCAAACAAAGAAGTGAATATTTTAGAAACAGACTTTTTATGTTTCGTATTCAATCAATAATAAGATTTAACTCTTTTTGACATATATTTGCTTTTAGATAGGGATGGGTATTCCCAGAAATTTTGTATTGCAATACGTGACACAGAGTTAAAAAGTAAACTTGGTTATTATATTGAAATAAAGTAATTGAATCATTCCTTGTGAGAAGTCTTTAATATTTTTTTTACTTTAAAATTTTGAGTTCTGAGATCGAATAATATACCGCACGTTATGACTAAATAACTGTCCGTCATTGTCGTCACGGGCAATGCATACAACTCGTTCTAATTCAAGTTTCAGCTAAGAAATGACGGAGAAACTGCACTTTTTATTTACATAAAAATACCGCGGTACATGGTGAACTATACCGGTACGTATCGTGTCTCAAGCGATTTGCAATCTACCGGTATACCGGTTTTATCGCACACTCCTACTTTTAGATATACTTTTAGCGTCTTTGATATTATCTATTTAACGTAATATCAGTACAAAGGTAAGTTTTAAGCAGAGACAGATATGAGAAACGAAGCCGTGAGAAAGAATTGTGCGCATTCATTTGTAACTGACCATGAATCCGACAACATTCTCTTTTATTCAAAGTTATATACTAACATTGTAGCGGAATGTAAAAAGATATTTGAAAGAGATGAAGTAGTGAACAATTACACATTGTACACGTCAATTTATTATAAAGACATAGAAGACATCTTCCAACAAGAGCAACATGTTCAGACTGAAGAGAAAACCCAACAACGTCCAAATGGTGCAGATCAAATTGTCTACCCAGTTAATAAAACCAGAGAGCATAACTTTCAAATATGGGTGAAATTATTCCTGTTAAATATCTACTTTACTGGAAGTGAATGTTTTGATACATCTGGCTAAATATATTAAACAATACAATGGTCCATATTTAATATAATATTTCTGAAAATCCTCAAAATATATATTATCATACTGATTAGTAACTCATTGTCTTAATTACATGCACACGTTAATTATAAGGTTGCAATGACTAAATTGGTGACATATCCGTTTACCACATTTGTTATATGGAATGTTCTATATAATTAACAAGAAGCGAGGTGATCATTCAAATAAGTCTGTCTTAGCTAGGACAAATAGATGCTCGAGGCAAACTTTGAAAGGATATGTTATATTTCACCATCAAAAAAGGGGCGGAGTGGAGTCATCGTACTGATTATTAAAATCTACATTTAGCGAAGGCTGTGTTTCATATTTATATGTGATCCTCTAAATCATTATAATATCTGATTATTACTGTATATTGTATCAGTGACACCATTTCCCGTGTAGCAACCACATACAAAGTAATTGTTTTCAAAATTGTTTTCAAATTGTTATAACCCTAATATCATTTTTACAAAATGCATCACGATTTAACTTTGAAACATTGTAATTTATTTTGATATTGGTCCCATATTCTGTTTCATGTAAAAGGCTACCTTGTACATGTAACAGTAAGTTTTTTTTTTACAATGTACCGAAAACTAATTCCGCCGTGGTGATTTTGTCTATATCAAATATACTATGGTATATATATTTTACCTGCTTCGGATATTGAATGGTCTGTGATATTTCCGGTGGCGTAGCATCGTTTTCTTTTGTGCTGACGTCTATTACCCTCTTACTTATTTTTGGAGCTGAGTATTCCCATAAATTTTTTCGAAATAACGTCTTTGTAAACGAAAACAAAAACAAATCAATTTTTAATTGTACAACCGCCGAAAGACGCAGACGGAATGGTGTAAGGTCAATGTCCATCACCAAGCTGAAAGAAATGAATAATTACAGATAAACTCTTCAAAATATATGCAATGTTCATCAAACCTAGGGTAATCTAATGCCTTATCTTCAGTCTTATGACATGTGTACATACTTGTCCTAGATTTAACATTAGGTTCTATTGCGTGATCTGCTATGCTTATTTCAGAGCAAATGTTTGGTTTGAAAGACACACACAAAGTTTAATAAGAGCTGTCCGTAATACAGCACGCTTGACTTTTAATAACCATAGACCGCCAAAAGACAGGCAAAAATAGTAAATTAATTAATTGATTACAAAGTAGCATTTACTTAGTCCGAAATGGAGCTAGCAACTTGTACGCAAATGTTTAACCTGTATTTACTTAATCCAAGAAGAGTTGTTATATTACTAGTATATTGTACATTTTCAGATGTCAAAATAGGGCATATCTTTCCAAAATACATGATGGTATGACCACGTTCTCTGACACAGATGACCTATCTGAAGTATCAAGCCAAGATGTTTTAAATTACGAGTAGTAGTGTTTGAGACAGTTACTTCCACACAAAAAACTTCAACCTGCATTTTCTAAGTCAAACAAGGGTACACGCTTGCAAAAATACAAATCATAATTATTGGAATGATGACCTTGTGTATTGATATCACATTAAATACTTGTTAGAAGTTTCAATCCAATACATGTTTGTACCAATTTGAACGCACATTTTAGCTTGTAATTTCTAAATCCAAAATGAAGCAGTGTTTGTAAAAATAAAAGAAGGAGTTATTGGACTTCATTGAATGTTTTGTTACTCCAAAAATAAGTGTATTGACTCAATCCAATATCTTCAATAGCTTTAAAAATATGCACCGGCACACAAAAGTGGACACCTACGCCGAATCTCAGGTGAATAGAATAGCTCTGATTATTCACCGGAAACTCGAACCAATTAACAACTATCGTTTCAAATACTCTTATCGTATAAGCAGGTAAAAGGAGACTAATCTTAGACTGGCACTTAGTGGACCGATTCCTATACCAGCCTCTCCATACGCTGAAAGTGCCCCAAATGGACTCACAATACCGGCTGCAGTTCTAGCTATCAGTTTGCCTTCCCAGCCAAGACTTAATCCATAATAGCCGCTAAAACCAAAGCCTGCAAGTATTTCAAATATGTAATGTAGGACAGTTAGTAGATTGTGAGCGTTTGTTGATTATTTGCACAGCACAGGAAAATGAATAAAACAACAACTCCCATAGAGATGGAAAAGTGCATAGGTAATATTGTTTCTTTAAATATACACAAAGAAAAAAGTCAAGCTCCCTCTGCAAGTTTCAGATTGACTTATCTAACGAAGTTTTATCATGAAAATACCGTCAAATTGAGCTAGGGGATAAGAATGTAATCCGTAACAGCAACCCTCTGGCAAATAGAAAACGGCAAAACTGTAATAATATGTTGGGCTTTTCGGATGATATTGTTGAACAATCAACGGGTGCCATTTTATCCGAAATCAAAAACACACTTTTAAGTATTAAGCTGCAGAGGTCATAGGAAGATTTTAGGTATCAAATAAGAGTAAAATATGCAAGTATCAGTCATCAGATGACATCCGTACTAAATACGCTCAGTAGCAGAGTAAATCGTTACTGTCCCTGGTCGACCATCATAACCCTCACTAGTCTGCCTCCATATGAACCTCGGATCTTTTTTAAGACAATCTGCTTACACTCACAGGGCAAAACTGTTTGCAATTCGTGCAGAGGGTTGCTGTATAATTAACAGCATATTTTTCCTTCGTTTATTTGAAGGTGATTTCATGAACTATTTTTTTCAAGTCACCACGTAACTTCCAGGGGGTGCTTAACTTTTTTTAGGTGTATATTTGATACTTTTTTAATGTTACCATATTTTCCGATCGTCTATCGTATTTTAGCTGTGAGAGTTGATATGTGTTGTAATATACTGCAATAGGATTTTCTTTCTTACAAAACTCATTCGAATTTGTGTTTTGTTATACATGCAATGTGAACTTATGAGCGTTTAAAGATAGTTAAATCTAAAATTTCATTATTATTCCTTACTTTAGAACGAAAATGCTTACCTAGTGAAAGGGAAAGAATACCACCTATTGGAATCGTTATGCTTCTACTATACAGATCAACGTCCCTTCTCGGAAACGACACACTGCCAGCCAATACAATATCAAACGTCTTAAAAGCATACTCTATACTTCTGTCCACAAGTCTTTCCATTATTTCGGAGTACTGAAATATCAAATGTCCGGGTTCAAGACAATGATACATGCAAGTGTCGGTGTTACAACTTGTGTCAAGAGGGTTATAATGGCCCAATATCGCTCACCTGAATACCATTGGCCATCATACATGGTCAACAACACAGAAAACAAAGTAATAATGTTGTGATTGGTTAGGTTTCAAGTCAATTTAAAGGCTACGTGTTGTTTGAATGGTGGCAAAACCCAAAATATATAAGGCTTTCATACAAAATGCTGCAAGAAACAACATTGAAATTGATTTAAAAGAACTTCTCACATTGTCGAAATTTAGGACTGTAGCTTCATAAATAGGTCAAAAGTAAAAATGAAGGTCTTCCAAATGGAAATTCGGAATTAGTTTGCAAAACTGTATACATGGTCAAAACTTCGTAGCTGTAGCATAAAAAGCCAAAATATGGGTGAAAAGGTCAATGTCATAACATGAAAATTCTGTAATCTCTTTGCAAAACGTATTACAAGTACGTGGTTCAAATTTCATTATTGTATATTCAAAAAACAAGAAGGTCAAAAGGTCGATGTAAATTTGGGTCCAATGGTGATAAATAGAATAGTTGCCTAACCATTGCTACATACGTGTATCAAATAGCTAAGCTCTGGACCTTAAAATTCAGAATGTTTTATGATTAAATAGTTTCCTATATACAGGGTGTCTCAGAATATATGTCAATTTGTATTTTTATGTAAAATAATGACCTGAGGGCGCTGCCATTTTGATCCACGGGGGTATAATTTGAACAGTCGTAGTAGCAGATCACTAGGCGTTGCTTCAAATTTGATATCTGCGATCTACATCTTACAGTTTTCGACAATAAGATTGTAAAAATTCGAAGTCAGTTTATGTACCACGGTGATAAATAGAATAGTGTTGGAGAGAACAATTGCTACATATCACATAGCTAAGCTCTGGACCTTGAAATTTAGAATATTATTATGTTCAAATATGTTCCTACATATATTTATGTAAAATAAACAGTCGTGGTAGCAGACAACTGGGCGTTACTTCACATTTGATATCTGCGATCTACATCTTACAGTTTTCGACAATAACATTGTAAAAATTTGAAGTCAGTTTATGTAAAACGGTGATAAATAGAATAGTGTTGGAGGGAACAATTGCTACATATCATATAGCTAAGCTCTGGACCTTGAAATTCAGAATATTATTATGTTCAAATATGTTCCTACATACATTTATGTAAAATTAACAGTCGTGGTAGCAGACAACTGGACGTTACTACACATTTAATATCTAAGCTCTACACCTTACAGTTTTCGACAATAAGATTTTTAAAAATTTGAAGTCAGTTTATGTAAAACGGTGATAAATAGAATAGTGTTGGAGGGAACAATTGCTACATATCATATAGCTACGCTCTGGACCTTGAAATTCAGAATATAATTATGTTCAAATATGTTCCTTCATATATTTATGTAAAATTAACAGTCGTGGTAGCAGACAACTGGGCGTTACTACACATTTAATATCTAAGCTATACACCTTACAGTTTTCGACAATAAGATTTTTAAAATTTCTTATTTAGGTCTATATGAAACATTTATTTCTAGTGCATTGTCACCTTTTGACCGAGGGGCATAATTTGAACAGTATCGATGTAGAACCGCTATGACATGCTATAGACCAGCTGTAGGCTACTTTGTTTTTGAGATTTTCTTTTTATAAAATGTCGTTAAATAAGTCTTCTTAAAGCAAATGACCCCCAGGCAGGGCCAATTTTGACCCTAGGGGCATGCTGTGGACAAACGTGATTGGGGACTACTACTTAATGCTTTCCACCAATTATCTAAGCTCTATACCTTGCAGTTTCTGACAAGAAGATTTTACTATATCTATCTATGTAAAACATATGATCACAAGTGGACGGGGCCATTTTGGACAAAAAAAGGCATGTTTAGGTCAATCTTTGAGGATGACCCATAGCCAATGTTACCTACACACTATCTAAGTTTGGGGCCTTTAGGTTTTTGAGAGTCAATTTTTCAAAGCTTTTCTACGGTTTGCTCTGGTGGCCATGTTGTCAATTCAGCTGGAACCATTTGTACTAATGGAAGACAGCTGAATGTTGGAATGCTTCATGCCAATTCTGATGATGTTCCATAAAGTGTTGTATGATAAGAAGTTACTTGAAGCAATTATGGACAACGGACGGACAGACGGACGCCGAACATTCATCGATCCTATAAACTTACCCTAAGCCACTGGCAAAACATTTGATATTAAAAAAAGGTTGTACAACATATATACAGAGACAAACATGTAATTAAAGGATTGGTTGATTAAATCATACAAAGAAACTGTCACAGTAAACAATGAAGCTGTATAGATAATCACGTATATGAAACGTAATTTATAAAGGCATCTAATATAGCAAAATTCTTGATTTAAGGAACACATTTTCTTGGCCCGATGTTTTCGGATATATGGAGTATCTATCGGCCAATATTCCTTGAACTAGTATAACTAGTACATATTACTGTAGATGTGTCTTTATGGTTTAAAGTATGAACCGACTGTTTCTTTAAATGTCTTACCAAAGCTCTTGCTAGATCGATGAAATCGTTGATCAGCTGAAATATCATAACCGGGTCGACCTTGTTTACTTGCAACATTGCTTCTAGATCTCCAATCGTCATATTTGCAAGTTTGCTGCCAAGTAACTTGATGCCCTCATTAGAAAACCCATTGCCGACGATGAACAGTTGGTTTGCTCTGTTAACAACGTCACTGACACTTCCAAGGATAGACAATATTATATCACCTGCAAAAAGAATTTGTACAAAGTATGCCTCAATGTAGAAAGCCTCCTTTAGATTATTATAATAATATACAGAGAAGAGCATCATTCAGTAGAATTAAATACTAATTCATATAGGATTGCTGTTTTAACAGTCCACAAGAATTGAACATCTTATTCATCCCTTTACTTTCGAAAATAAAGTAGATGAAAAGTTCGGGTATTTTTAAATACATGTGTAATATTATCTGACTTGCGAAAATTGACAGCGTCAGAAATAATGTTCAGCATCTTCATAGTTATGACCACTCGTGTCTATTACGTTCGTCACAGAGAAGAAGTAATACGATATTTGTAAATATAATATTCAATAGAAATGTTGTTTTCGAAATGACGCATCGAAAACGGATTTCTCGCCTTCAATTGTAGCTTGCTTGAATAATGGTAGTTTAGAATGATATCATTAACATTGGCGACGCGGAGCGAACATCACTGATCGTTTTTGTTTTCAAAATCAAAGGTAAATTCAAATTAATTCAATTTAATTCAAAGTTGAAAGTTATATAAAAAAACAAGAGAGAGAGAACTCCCAAACTCGGTTTAAGTGTCATCTGTCTTATACTAGGCACAATGTAACATTGCTGGCTAATGATCCTTCAAGTTTCAACTTCATCCCCTGAAAAGTTCTTGAGTAATTGCTTTAGATAAACAACTAAACATGGGACATAACTTTGCAAGAAAATATCGATGAATTCTTTGCACTGTGCATATCATAACCGCATATTGCGATCTATAAATATTTAAAGTTTCATTCAATCTCTCCAGTAGTTTCCGAGTTCAGCTTGGTGAAGAAATCAAAGTTAAAGGGTATATTACTTTGCAATCATTGATCCAAGACTTATACATTGTATTTATTACACACTTTTACATAACCATCTACATATCTTCCAAGTTCCTCTTGAATGTTTTTTTGAGAAATACTCCGGACAAATTGTGCCTTAAAAGAAAAGGAAAAGATGAGCTAATTCGGCGGTCAGGTGTCCACGATGTATATTTCTCTCGCTTACATTGTAAGTTATCATTGTTCTATGTTTTATTTAATTCCTTACAGTATTTTCAAAGTTCTACTTTGGACAAATTTGGTAAATTATGCCGTTTAAGAAGTTGAAATTGGGAGATAACTCAGCTGTCAAGTGTCAACGAGTTATCATTCTTTCGCTGGGTACAATTTACCATTGTCAAATGTCATTCAATTCCTTTTAGAAGTTTTCGAGTTCGGCTCATGTGTAGACATGACAGTGCATGCCTATAACGTAAATAAAGAAAACATAAAAGTTACTGTTACAAAGAAATAGTACTTAAAAGGTGTACACAAAATCCTCTTTAAAACACAAATAGGAAAAACATACATGTTTTTTTTAACATTAGGCTGTCCATTTAAGTTATCAAAACAAATGGCCTGTATCCAAGATGCATGTCATAACTTATTCCAAATAAGATTAAAGTCAGTATTTATGGAGGCATGATACCGATCAAAGTAAGTTCACAGGTGTGCTTGTGACAACACGCGGCAGAATAAGTGAACAGGATTTGATAACTAAATGCAAAATATAACAATATACATTTCTGTAAAAATCCGGATTCTAAATTGTCTGTTGTTAGAGATTAGAAAGTTGATGATTTGTGCCAAACAAAATAATTTTCTGACAAGCTTTTTTAAAAAAAAAAGCATTTTTTAAATTTCACCACCCCATTAAATTATTAGAGCCAATTACATTTAATTTTGATAAACGGTTTCAGAGAAATAGAATTCTAAAGTTTTTTTATTAAATATAGATGAAAAAAAACAATTAAAGGGCAATAATTCTGATGATACTACTCTGATTAGACGAAAAATGTGTGTGCCCCGCGCCATTATGCTACTGTATACTAATACGCCAAAACAATATCCCTCC
>JAUMHA010167718.1:0-12319 GCA_032359765.1 Saxidomus gigantea
AAAAACACTTATAACTTTGCTTTTTGAATCAAAAGTACATGTCAAAAATATAGCCAAGCATTATTTTCAATGATATTGCAATAAATAAGAACGGCTTTCTGGCAACTATACTTTTAATGACGAAACGACTTGAATACGAAAGAAAGGCACATGTCAACATTGTTTAAGAGTGAATAGAACATGGTCCTATCATTATCCTATCAGTAAATTAATCTAACTATATCAGTCAATTCAACAAGATCATGGGACTTCAAACATTTTCTGTTAAAAACAAAATCGGTAAAGATTTGGCTTTTGAACTTTAGCCTTGAGGGAAATGTTTGTATTTATTAGCAGATGACCGGTAGCGATGTTGATGTTACCGAATCAAAGATTAAGACCACAGTGATCTTCCGTAATAATTAAGCAGTGTCTGATTATTAATTTGACAACACAAGAGCCTGAGATCGCCGAATTTGATTCGTAGAGAGGTCTTGACAACTGGAATACGGGATTCGCTTTTGGAACAGTGGGCCATAGATCAAGGTCACGGTGAAATTGGACATATAAATGGTCCCTGATCTAAAACCTGACAACGACTGAGTATAGAATTCTCAAACTTGGTAGGAAGGTTGGTCATGATTTGTACATGACTCGTACTGATTTTGAAAAGACTGGTCAAAGGTCAACGTTATCATCACCTTTCGCACCAAACCTGTGTTTTATTTTGTTCGATAGCAAGAGATTCGGGTGAAGGGTAGAATAATGACCCGACTTCTCTCGTGAAAATTCACAGTTTACTCTGCCCTTCCATGGTTATTTTTTCTTGAGTAATCTCCCTTTATATCATGCTTTATCCGACAATAACCTGAAATGTTCAAAGGATTTTTTTTCGAATTGCAATACAAAGACAGAGAAAACTTATGCGAAAGAGCACAGTTTCCAAAAAACATATTTTTTTCTTGCTTTATTAACATCTTTACTACATCACATAAAATAAAAAATACTAGATCTAAGTACGGAGGGGACTTTGTCGGTTATGGACACAACTTTAGTTAAAACAGAATTCGTTATAAGGAAGTACAGTGTACAATGTATATACGTTTGGTTAATCTGTCCAGCTGAACCGTTGTTGGCTAACTACTGTAGCAATCGCTGTGTGGAGTTCGCAGGTACAGCAGCCGGGCATGTTCAACGCAAGTTGCCGAGCCATGATGCTAGACGCTCAATTACGAGAGCGATAAAAGCCGTACTGGAAGTCGATCGTTCTTTAGTAATTAACAACTCCAAAATATTTGTACAAAAAGTCCTAAGATTACCTCAATCACAGTATGACGAAATTTATGATACAGCCTGCACTTTGACAAAAAGAACAACTATTCATTTTAAAAAAGATTTTCGATAAAATAAGTAAAGGTATATATTAAAAAGCTAACACAAAATAAAACGGGTACGGTATACAATACTGAACCAAAGTTTTTGCCGTGAATGAGAGAAGGAATGAGAATAATGAATGAATGAATGAATGAATGAATGAATGAATGAATGAATGAATAATTAATTAATTAGTTAATTAATAGAATGATGGTGAAGACATGATGGTGAAGACATTTTCTGTGTACATATATAGAGATATATTGTTCGACTAACAAAAATGACGAAACAAAAAAATACAAAAAGAGAGTGAAAGAATGATGTCAGAAAGAAATGCTGGTCGATAAGATGTCTATGGTCTTAGTGGATAAGATGAATGAATGAATGAATGAATGAATGAATGAATAAACTAATTAATTAATTAATAGAACGATGGTGAAGGGATTTCCTGTGTACAGTGATAGATGACTTAGGTTATAACCTATATATTGAACAAATTATGAATATTATACTAACAAAAGTAGTACATGTATAAGAAAAATACACAAACATACAAAAAAATAGAGAGTGAAAAAAATTGAACGAACAGAGGGATTGTAAGATATTAAGAAAGAAAGCATATATGAAAACGCGAATGACAGGGTATGGTTGAAAGATAAATAGGGCCGGGCAAGAATGAAGTTGACAATCAGCTGCGAAACAAACTAATTCTTTTTAAATATAGCCACCTTTTGGGCATATTTACAATATCACAAACGTAAGTCACAATAGTTATTATTTTATTAAGTAAATAGATAATAATACATAGTTACAACGGCCACTAGTTTGTGATCTATCTCAAACATTAAACAATAGGAATATTAAAATATAAATAAATATTTACACGTGTCAGCATTTATAAAACTCTCTTTTTATTTCAAATTTTGTTAAGTAAGACTTAGCCTTTAAATAAGTCAACTGGTATATTAAATTATTCATCAATTACTTAGCCGTCTTTTTACAAGAAACGGCTTTATAAGTTATAACACAAAATACAGAAACCACGATGCAAAGTGGTTCAAGCACCCATGCATGCTGGCAGCGCGTGTCTGGTCTGCAAGCTCGCACGCCTGGCATTTTACACATATATTTGGTCACAGCTGACTGGGTAAAACAAAATTTCCCTAAATTTTCAAGTTTTGCTAGGTACCAGTATGAATGGGAGTCATACTGGGGTCTTGACAAGTTCACCAGGGGAGAAATCCCACGTCAGTATGGACTATACACACTCTTAACAACAACAACAACAACAATATTCACTCAAATTCACTGGTCGTTTTCGATAGAAAGAAAAGACACACCGGAGAAAGAATTGTTTGTGGTTCTAGCGGTAACTTGCACGACCAGTAATCCAGGGGTCGCATGTGTCCTGTGAAATCGGGTGAAACATTTTAAACCGATGGCCCATGTATCGGGCATGTAAAAGAACCAGGAATGCCACTTAAACCCGGACACTTTCTGTATCCTGCACAATTTCTTACTTACTTAAAATAACTAATCTCTTCTGGGGGCGTTTGTTTTCACGTGAGAAGCCGTTATGGGCAACCGATTCGTATTTAACCGACTCGTATTAAACCGATTCGTATTTAACCGATTCGTTTTTAACGAAATCGTATTTAACCGATTCGTTTTTAACCGATTCGTATTGAAATACCAGACGAACACCGCGAACTAACTTTAAATTTATTATTGTGCCTTTGATGTGAAGCAACCGTCGGTTTAAGAATAATTAATTACAGACCACTGTATGCACATACATACATATATCATACTCTATAAAAATCCGTTTTGCTTATAGTTAAAATAAAAGCAAATAAGACAATAAAAGTTTATTCGATGTAACGATAGTGCAGGTATTTTCGCGTGAGCGCTTTCTGTCCCCGGTAAACTCGGAGATACCATCTTTAACAAGTTGCCGCTGGTCATTTGGCTGAGGATGACATATTTCATTGTCTCTGAATCAACAAGTACACGCTGTCGGCTACAGTTACACGAGGCTAAACGCAATTATTGTGTGTGTTTTTGTGAAGAGTACAAATGAATGAATGTATGAATGAATGAATGAATGAATGAATGAAGGAATAAAGGAAGGAAGGAATGAACGAAGGAGTGTGAATGTGAGTGAGTGAGTGAGTGAATGAATGAATGAATGAATGAATGAATGAATGAGCGAATGAATGAATGAATGAATGAATGAATGAATGAGCGAATGAATGAGCGAATGAAGGAACGAAGGAAGGAAGGAAGGAAGGAACGAACGAACGAACGAACAAATGAATAAATATTAAATAAAGTCAAGAATAAATGAACGAACGAACGAACGAACGAACGAATAGTTGAAGGAAGGAATAAAAGGAACGAACGAACGAACGAATCCGATGAATAAATAAATAATTGAATGAATGGTTTTTGAATGAAACGTACATTTTTACTGACTGACCGACCGACCAAACGGACAAACGAACGAATGAATGAATAAATTAAGGAATAGTTGAAGGAAGGTATGAAAGGAAAAAACGAACGAATGAATCTTATTGCAAGTAAAAGTCTGAGATATTTTGTGGCATTTTTTTTCGTAATTAGTTCTAGCTTCATTTTACTGAATCTGTACAAGTAAAATGAAAGAAAAGAGTAATTAAAACCCTATAGGCCCGTATTCATAATGCATCATCAAAATACTTGTATGTATTTTATAGCCTTTTGAAATAATCCGAAAGTTAATTTCAAAAATATTGTTGCAGGAACAACGATAGATCAGTTTAAACAGTCAGCAGTGAGAAAAAATATAATAAACTGTACAGTAAATTCCATATATAACGAATCCGGATATAGTGAAATTCCTGATATAAGGAACACATTTTCTAGGCCTGATTGTTTCACTCTTTATTCTATATGAAAATATTATATGGATATAACAAACGCCGGATATAAGGAACTCATTTAAATGGTCCCAAGGAGTTCGTTATAAACGGAGTTTACGGTATATGGAAAACGAAGCTGCGTGATGACCATGTTGTACGCTGACAAAATTTAAGATCCGAGTGACCTTGACAAGATTTTAGTCCAGAACATTGAAACGGACTCCGGCATTGTTCCTCGTGGTTTAACTCCCGTTTTAACTATATTTCAGTTATTTTTACAACTGAACAGTTTTGCTTATCATTGTTCATGGGAAGGAACAGTACTAGAACCCTATTATCTCCGTAAGAAACTGCCAGCTTTCTCATATAAAGAGACATGGTTAGTGGCAAGGCTCGAACCCATGACCCTTTGTCAATGAGAGGTTACAGTGATTTCAAGTCCGCGACTCTATAAACAACTCAACCACGGAGACGGTTAGACTTCGGCGTTGCGGTTTGAAAATGACTCACGGAAGACAAGAAAAAAATAATATATTTTAGCTTCACCTAAATGACGTGAAAATTTATGATATCTGCTGAATCAAAAGTTGCGCCCATATTTTTTGACAGCCTGGGTGCAAAACTACACTATCTGTGTATAGAAACAACTTCACATACGCCAACTCTGACGAAATTGTTCGATTCCCTTAAGTTAATCATGCGCTGTTGACGATGTTTTTTAGTTGTACAAAACAGGATATATGACTTCAAGAAAGGCTATTTCGTAACAAATTTTCGTTTAAGGAAAATTTTGATCTGGACTTAATATCTCGGTATACGGTTGTGTTTGGTGTTTTTCATACAGAATATTTTGGATTTTAAGGAAATACCGAAAATTCTCCAAAAATATGAGTAAGTAGACATAGTGTATAAATTTCGTTGCCGGAATAATCTATAGAAAATGTATACTTTAAACAATGGATAAGTTTAGAATACTCCTTAATGTCGACTTAAGTCCCCCCCTCCTAGAACAGAACATTAAACCCCTTACAAGCACCATGGATATTTTCAAAGGCATATTTAATCCTATAAAAAATAGTTTTTCTCAAAATTTCTTTAATGTGAACGAAAGAGTCATTTTCACGTGGAGAATATGCAATGGTTTCACAGTGTTGTGACTGTTGTCTGTTGTGCGCAGAATAAAAGATTCACGCAGTGAAATTGCCAGTTTCACGTGGAAAAAGATGTCAAATGATTTGAGCCTTCAGCGGAACTATTGCACATGTCCTTCATTTCAGTTCCACAATGAGATCATTGTCTAACACTTTCATTTTCGCATGGAAATTGTCAAATGTTTTCAGTTTCTCACGGAAATGTTGTCAGTTTTACTCGGAAATGTTGTCAAATGTTTTCAGTTTCTCATGGAAATGTTGTCAGTTTTACTCGGAAATGTTGTCAAATATTGCCAGTTTTACTCGAAAATATTGTCAAATGTTTTCGGCTTCACGTAGAAATCTTTTCCGTGTAATGTTGAAACCATGGACTTATTCAGAGAACATTCAAGTCAGTTTCGTACGCACTATGTCATAAAGTGAGAGCTAAAGTCTGATTGTAACATGCGTAATATTTTTTAAAAAATCATTGGGTAAAAATGTTATAAAATCAGGGGAAAAAAACATTGACCTATTTCCCAATTTTTCAGGTACAGTACCAGTTGCGGAGTTCTTGAAAGATCCCAACTCGTGGGTGGCCCAGCCGGGATGTGAATGCCGATCAGCTGGTGTTGGTACGTACTGTTAACAGACAACTCCGTATATAACGACTCCGGATATCTAGAAATTCCGGATATAAGAAACACATTTTCTTGACCCGAGTACTGGTAATTCCCAGGAACAATGATCCGGTAAACTGTCCGCATGTAAATAACTAAAATTTTGTTATTAAGAGAGATGAATAAATAAGCCTAACAAACAATTTATATGGATCTATAAAGATTCGAACGAAATGTGATATTTCTACCAAATGCAATGACTGTGGAATCCATTGAGTGAGAATTTAGAGTTGTGATACTTCCATTGTGATAGTCAAATCAATATTCCAAGCGCCCGAGGCTATGATTTATTGGCTAATGATTTACCTGAGCGCTTGCCCAACCTTTTTACGGGCTGAGTAAGTAACTGTTATCTTCAAGGCAGTGTTTGCTAATCAAATGAGAGATATACATAAAGATATATTTTGTCGATCTTTTCAGGCATTGTCCATGAGGTCACGCCACTATACACAGCGGGAACAGGGGGCGCTCTGCCGGGGCTTACATCGGAAGAGACGGCCATATTGGCAGGTGTCTTGACTGGTTTAGCAACTTTCCTGTTCCTTCTACTGCCCATTCTGTGCTGTCTGTGTCCCCTTCCATGGGCATGTTGTGGAGGGGGTAAGAAAAAGGCGGCGGCTGCAGCTGCTGCCAGCGGAGGTCATCGCCAAGGCAACATTGCAAGGTTTGTACAGATGAACTACACTAAAAGTTTTCGGATATGTGTTTTGTAAGATAATTGGCATACAATTGTCTACACTGATACGGCAATACTTCGTTAGTAAGGGTCGTGTAATAACAGAACATAACTCAGTATTGAACCTCTTATGAATATTACTTGGTACAGTTTGTACATAATATTTTTGCAGCATGAGAGTTGACTGCAAAACTGTAGTAACTTATAAACAATAAAAAGGAATTACGACAGTTTGCGGTCAACCCCCGATCTGTCTACTGGCATGATGTATCCAAACGTTTACCATCACCGAAGCACAGAAATATAAGTTTCGTTTAGACAGGACCAGTTTTTAATGCTCCCAGATAAAACTAAGTTAGGATTATCATTAAAAATCAGACATGTCAACAATAACTATGTTATCAAATTAAAAGGATGGAATCAAGCTTAAGTTCAGGCAACATTTCAACAAGAGAAATAAAAAAACGGGTAAATTTCAAACAGATAATATATGAAACTGTTTCGAAACTGTGAAATTCGAATCTATGAAAATCTTTCGAATCTATAAAACTCTCGAACCTGTGAAACTTTCGAATCTGTGAAACTTTTTGAAACTGTGAAACTCTTTCGAATCTGCGAAACTCTTTCGAATCTGTGAAACTCTTTCGTTTCGAATTCGTAAAACTCGTTTCATTGAGCATCAAAACTTCGTATCAAATTGCTGGATTAGCAAAGAGCGACAGGTTGACTTGGGGACTTAATTTCAGGATATAAAATACGAATACAAAATAAATGTTTAATTATACTTCCGTGAAAACCGTGCAGTTTTCTTCTACAATATAGGTCAGAATCGTTCTGGAGCTCTGGGTCATACGGTGGAAAGGGTGACAAGATGGACTATGAACATCTGTATGGCGTGTAAGTATATTTTGATAAATTTATCGTCATGTTTAACACTCTTTACGGATAAGGGTACATTTTTGGCAGGAAAATTCTATAAACAAAAAACGAAAAAATAGAAAAAAATGACAATTCAAAATTATTTATTAAGTAAAACAATTTTATATAGAAAATAAGATGAATAGTAAATCACGGAACACAGTCTTTAAATATCAGATGATTTCCTTGCCAGGGATTTTAAAGGACGCTTTAACTAAAACTCAGACGTCAAGCCAGATCTTGTGTCATAAGCGGTGATTGAACCTGCGAAGAGTCGAGATATGAATATGATGTGCCATTAAACGCTAGGTGTCACTTTTGGTTGTCACGGCCATTGATGTCCAGAAAACGTGTTTGACACTGAAACCAACTCCGGTTTTAGATTGAATTTTATTTTTATTAGCGAGATAGTCCTGTACATATTTATATGCAATGTACAATCTATATTTATACTCATTCGTTCTTCTATCCTTTCTTCTTTCTCTCACAGTGACATGAAGCTTCCGAGACCATGGGTTGACAATTCAAGGTAAGAATAAATTTTACCGAGCATTTTCAAGATTCAACTGCCGTTGAAAACTTCTGTCCGACGAACGGATCTTTCGTAAAAAAATGGCGGTTACTAGTACTGAAAAGTGCACCATTTTCGATTCTTGTTTGTTGTATATGAGTTTAACGCCCGTTTCAACCGTATTTTGGTCATTTTACAGGCGGACAGTTTACCTAAACATCGTTCCTTCTGAGAACCAGTACTAGACTCCTATCCTTCGAAACTTTCTAAATAAAGAGACAGTGCCCGGTAGCAGGGCTCGAACCAATGACCCTCAATCTATAAGAGATTACATTGATTTGAAAGTCAGGACCACGGCGGCGGACCCGATTAAATTGTGTTGTCATATACATGATCATTCTCGGAAATTGCTACTAACATGCTCAGCAATGCCATGTTCGGAGACTTTGTATGATATCAATTTACATTAATTCGGTAAATTTTCCGGGACATTCCCTTTCAACAAGCAATGTTACTTACTGTCGAAATTGAAATATTTGACAGGTCTATTTTAGAAATTTGGTGGGGTAAGTGTTAAATTCGCCTACATGAAGGACACATTTCAGAAATGCACAGTGTTTTACACTGTCCGAAACATACATGTACAAGTAGGTGTCATATACATGAAGATACATGGCAGTTTGACAGAACAGAGGTGTAACTTACACGTTCATTTGTCATTTTTGTCATTACCTCACCCATCTTTTATAAGATAAACCAGATCAAAGCAAGTTTGCATGTACCTGCCTGTCGCTGTATGTTGACTTACATATATGTGGTCACACCAGTTAAAGCCCCGCGATCACTTTGAATTCGTCCAACTGATGACGTTACTTGGACTGTCTTTATTTACTCTAAAACGACTTTCCTTTTCGTCACAGTGAAGTAGATTATCTTTTGTCAGAAAGCGTTCCGTATTTTTTTGCAGTATCATTGAAGAAAATATTTCAACATAGTTATATCATGTACTTTCCTTTAAAAATAACAACGTCAGTCAATAATAGACAATAAGTGTTACAAGCAATTAAGTCATCCAAAAGTGACCATTGGCCTTTAAACTTCCATCTGCCTCGAGCAAACAATATTAAGTATACTACAATGTACTGCAACTGATCATTTTTATAATAAATACACCTGGGTTAAACAACCGTCTTTTTAAAGTGGCTAATTTTTCTTGGCTGGTTTTAGGATCTGATTCAGCGAGTAGACGTGGAGCAGTGGTAGCGCGTTCAACTCAGAATCGAAGGGTCCACGGTTCGATCCCTACCATATCTATGTCAGTAGTGTCCTTAGTCAAGACACAAATAATCCAACATTGCGTATCTCTCTTCGAGGTTGAATCCATCTGGAATGAGTCTCGAGAGCGATTAATCTATTAAAGTTGTCAAAACTTTGTTTTGCAAACGAAAAAAGAAATTAGTATAAATAAAGAAGCTTTTTAGTCACGTGATTTATATAAAGAACAAGAGTGAAATATAGCTAAAAGCAGTCGTTAGTTATCCGGTATATATCTTAATGAACCAGCGAGAAAAAGCTAATTGTTTAAAAGCCTTAATTGCCTCAGGAGCAGGCTGAAATAATGAGGTATGACGTAAATTTATTAGTAACAGCCGCGTGATAAACATGGTATTTTTGTTATTTTAAAACAAACCATAAAATAAAACAGTGTGCATCTGATAAAAGTATTAAAAGGAAAACAGGTTTAGGCAGATGACTTGGGGCTCACTTATGTCATGTGTTCGAGCCTCACTACCGTCCTGGCTCTTTTTGCGAGAAAGTTGGCAAAATCTTTCAGTGGTTGTTTCCTCCGAGGAACGATGATTAGATAAACTGTCCGTCTATTAATAACGTAAATAACGCGGAGAATTGGGCGTTTAACCCCATGGAAAATGGAAAACAGGGGTTGTGTGAGAACAATGATTGTGTTTCTCAATCATATCTGCTCGAAATGACTTGTCACAAATGTTTTTTTTTCTCCATACGTTTCCTTTTACAAATGCTACCGGATCAAAGAAAGATTTTGACGATTTTTTAACACAAACTTATATTGTTTAAATCGCAGCGGCGAGCGGAAAATATTAAGTTTGGTCGCATCTAAAAATATTTAAGGCCTGAGGTGTTTGGTATGTTGGTAACAACGTTCTCCAATCGTAATCGAGATAACCAGGGCTTGGCGGATCCTATTGCCAGGGAAGGTATCGTGAGATGTGTCCTTTGGCAAGACGCGTGTCTCATATCACCAAGGGTCACAGCTGTGGATGGGAACGAGTAATGAAATCAGCTGGATCTGTCTCTTATAAGTGATGGGTTCGATCACTGGTAGTGGTCTCTTGAGATTTTGGAATTATACTCTAAGTTAAGAGACGTTGTTTCAAAATTGAACTGAAACTAATACATATAATCTATCTAACGTCAACCATTGTTAACTACCCAGTGACTGCGATCCTAGAGGAATGTATGTTGCCAGGGATATAATATGTGAGTGAGATTTTGCTAGCGTGAAACCTTATGAATCTAGTCCTAACTTTTCATTTCTTTCACAGCAACCATTTCGACGCAAAAGATGGCGGATGGGAAGGTGCCGATATGACAAGGTGAGTCCACTGCTCAACATGCATAGGCAACTGCATGTATTAATTGTCTTTATGTTTATGTATATGTAAAACAATTTACAATAAAATATGATAAAATTAAACTGTGCCTATGCCATTTTAGTGTCATAATTATAGGAAGTATATTTTTCATATAGGATAGCCCGTATAACGATGAATAATAGCCATAACTCTAAAGTGTTACTCATAAAATGTAGAAACAATGTGCACACAAATGTGATGCACGTCTGTACAGGTTTAAAAACACTTTTATTTGACACTACATCGTGACAGAAAATCAAGTAGAAATACTTGTTAGAGTAAGTGAAGTAGATGAAGGCTTCAATTTAATTTTTCGAGTTTTTGAAAGATGTAATAACTTGATATTGTATTAAAGTCTAATATGCATTAGTGCGGAACTCTCCCATATTGGACTCCACTTGGCAAATTATTCATGGTATGCAATGCAGTATGGGATTGTATTTCCGGTTTACTTGATTGCATTTCCGGTTTACTTTATTGCATTTCCGTTTCATGTAGAGATGAGATTGATGCAGCGGTCCGGGCAGGTACAAGCGGAGGTGAAGAACTAACGGCACAGTCTGGGGTGGTGACTTATGCTTCCGGTGATGGTGGACATGACAACGCTGCATACAGGTGAGCGTTAAAACCATCCTTACAGAATCCTTTGATTGCATTCCTAGACATCAGTTGACCTTTACCGTAGATGCAGCAGAGTGTTTTGGACTACTTTTTGCCACATGATAGCAAATTCTCGTTCTCGTTCTGGTTTTGGTTATAACCTTTACCTTCTATTAAATCGCAGAGAAAAATGTAATTAACAATATCGACGACAATAAAATAGGACAGTTTTACACAAAGCAAACACATAATCTCGGTAAATGGCACATTTCGCTTATGAACTACCATAAATAATAACTAACGAATTTAAAATAAATGGCAATAACTTGCAGTTGTATAACACAATTTTCGTAATGAATTGTTGAAACAGTTTTCGTCGTTGTAAAGAAAAAATAAAACATGCCCGTTTGAAATTCCAGCAATCAGCTCATTGACACGTGACTTTGACAATTTATTTTTAGCTCTGCAGAACGTAGCCGCGGAGGCGGTGACGAGGTGATCACGGAGTACACGACAACACGGCGTGTAGACATGCATCTTGGTGCTATGAACCCGGAGGAAGCCGAGGGCTACTACTCACAGACATACGGACAGTAAGTTGTATATATCTCTCTCTTTCAACACTAAATAGCTTCATCAGTCTTACAGAACGATCCTTAACCAATAGAACTGTGACTGTATGTTAGTTCGTGGGCTAAACATCGGATATGGAGTTCTAAATTAAAAGCACTTTTGTGGGTAAGTCACTGATAAGTCAACTTGGTTCACATCATTTGTGACCAATCAAGTCCCAACTCTTACGTCATCAGTTGCTACTCTTATGGATGATACCGGAAATGGCCGAGTGAGAACGATTTCCAAATCTGCAAAGCATGTGTA
>JAUMHA010167829.1:0-16638 GCA_032359765.1 Saxidomus gigantea
TTCTTCATGAAATCATTTTCTAATTTTTTGCAATTTCATTGAATAAAATACTGCACCATATTTGAAACATGTTCTTATCAATTTGTAAAGCAAAGGAGTGGTTAAGGTACAAAATAATAAAAGTCATTTCCATCGGTAAGATATCTTTCTTGGTAAAATAAGAGCTACCTGTGACTGTGTTCCTTGGACTTTAAAACAGAGCAAACATTACTCTATTCCATTGTTGGTATGTGTATGACAAGTACGTTGAAAATCTTTACATTTTGTGTCTAGTCTTGAAATAGTTAGTTATCTCTTTTAAACTCTTCTGTTTTTCAAATCCCCCGACCACGGAAAACAATCACATTCAAAAGAAACACGTACTTATTCAGAATATTATTGAGTAATATCAAATTCATGCGAGAGGTTTTACGCATTTAGGACAACACCGATCAAGGAAATGTCCGCGTACCGGTAGCAATCGTATACTTGTCCGGTCTTTATATACTTACTTTCCTCCAAAACATAGTCCACACAAAATGTTTCCGATTATATAGTTTATGATTTGCATTGGGTCAAACTCTCCTGTAAGTTTGTCTATTTCAGCAAATGCTGTTTCCATTACGCCATGAATCCGTTCTGTCAAAGCGCTGCCCAGCATGTAGTGCCTGATGTGATAGTGGAAAAATGTTGGTCTAAGACTAATAGCTTTTCGTCAAAAGTTTTAAAAGGAATACTTTTCAAGGTTTTATGTCTTAAGTAAATTTTTGGATTTTTATAGTTAAACATTTGAGATAATGTTTAAAAGAGATAAAAGAGTATTTTATGTGTAAACTAATTGTCAAGTAATTAAAATGCTGCATGAGTCTTATGAAAAAGCACTATGTCGTTTTATGACAATGGTTGATTTTAAATATCTACCGTAAAGCTTTCGATGCAATCCTCCTTTGCAGCTTCCATCGTGGGCCATAACTTCCTGCGGAAATGTTTTTTCCTCCAAACGTTAACAGATCAACTAAAAGTTTAAACGCATATTTGATATAGCAACAACTATACAATAGTTTATCAGTATCAACATACAAATGGTAAAATGGGAAATTCATAGATCATAATGAAGCACGATAATATGTACATATTATGTCAATCATTTAGCGTCCCTAACCACTCGACAACGGAGCTTGATATGAATCCCCTTAACCACACTGCATACACACCTAAGACCTCATTGGTCAACGGGAGTGACCTACCCTTGGAATCCAACCAGTTTCATTTATTATTGGGTAATACTGCATTAAGACAGTATAGGTAATATCTCCCAATTTCGACAATAAAATTATATTAGAAAGCAGGCATGTTGAGATAGCATGCCGGGGTCGCACGTTTTTTAGTGTAGATATTAACTGATTAGAAACCCACAGTTAGTCTCACGTGTATCGGTGCTTTACACCGGGCATGTAAAATAACCAAGTCGTGTATTCGTCAAAGAGCTTGGGTCTGGTACACGGATTCCTTTGTATCTGCATCTGTCTCTCTTCAATCTGCGCCTGTCAGGATTCTTGGCAAGTTCACCTAGGAAGAAGTCCCAGGGTCGGTCGGGATTTATTAACAATCAAAGAAAAAGAAGCATGTCGGGGTCTATAGAAACGAGAGATTGACCTCTATCCAAACCACGAAACGAAACGAATGTCTTATTGCGCTTTAGTTAAGATAATCATTTACAATGTATTTATAATATTTTATTTTAATCTATAACGTTCTTTTTTATGTTGATATTGCATGCGATGCCGAAAGTGCAGTAAGTAACACTGAGATTTGTTTACATACCATAACAATGCCAATCCAAACGTATTAACGCATACAACTTGTAAATGTTGTGTGAAAATTACGCGGGAGGAACTTTCAACAGCCGCAAATAGTCCCGGACGTCTAGAGTGATATACTTTGTCTGAGGACATTTATACATATGTAACAAAAGCATTTAACCAACACAAAATTAAATTACTACATCAATATTCACAAAGCCTTACACACATGGAGTCAGTGAAAGCATACGTTTTGTAGAATTAAAAGGCCACGTTTGTCATGATAAGAATGATACCTGATACTGTTGTCTTACGTCCAGCAAAATCAATCCCTTTTTTAACAAGAGCCTCAAGTGCTGGATCTATCGCATTCACTATGATTAATGGCGTTGGGCCTGAAAAGAAAGTTACTACCTGCCAAATTCGCTATCACCTCAGACATGTAAACATACATCATACACATTTACACGCACAGCTTTATAACCTGTGCATTGTGGGAGGGTTAGAATTTGGCTTTCAAGACCGTACGTCTAAAGATGCATGTTCCGAAATGTTCGTCATTGTTTTAAACCATCGGACGATTTACTTAATTCTTTCACAGATGTGATGTCTTTTTAGTTGTGATTATGGTCGTGTCGTAAAACATATTGTTTTACCAGGGTTGAATGTCCTTCTGCCTATCAGTATTTCCATACTTGTCAATATATGGTTTACTAAGACGAACATGTACAATGTATTACTCAAAGCAAAATACCAAAGCGAACTGTTATCACTGGCCCGTATTTCTTTGACCATTCAAATGCTTGTTCGTGTAGATTCACTCTGTTGACTTCTAAAACAAAAGAAATATTTCGATATATAAGACATACGACCATTGTTTCAGAATGTATCGTTTTTCTTTTCTGTTGATGATTGTAAATGAAAGCCTTAATTAAACATTATCTTTATTTGTCTTTAGTATATTTCCTTTTCTTTTGCTCCGTTTTACAGACGTTGCTTCGTACTGCTATGACATTGGTTGTAAAGGAATGTATATTTTCATAGTGTAGAGTATAAAGTATAACTCCTTTGATCCCGTCCATAACCTTTTTGCTTCAGAAATGAAAATGTTGCTACTGGTGAAACTTATGTTTGCTTTAACAAGTGCTACACAGTGTTTAAACATCATTACTGATAAAAGTAAAACACGTTTTAATTACTTTACTTACGGAAAGCGTTGCCAAGAATTGGAAGTCCTCCTGGACCTGGTGGATAATTGTACCTTTGACGTTTCAAAAGCCAGTAAATAAACATACAAGTTACCAGCCCAGCAATGCAAGAGTTAAATGAGCACCAAGATAGGATGAACTCAAGCATATTTAGTGTTCAAAACGTACAAATTGATTTCCTATTAAAACTGCCTGCAAAAGAAAACCATATGGCATATATTGTACGATGCACACATGACTTTGTGCAGTACATTTACACATGCACTTTATTTTAAGCATATCAGCATAAGAGAAACGTGTTTACATACGCAGTGCATTTAAGAACACCGCAGTCCTGACAGTGTAAATTGAATACCTTCACAAAACAACAGCCTTCGGTATAGCTTCTTTTCAAAAAGATGACTAGTTTAAATGAACGTTATGTTAACTAAGAACTACAAACAGGAGCTGTCACTTATAACAGAAAAATGCCTCCGAAGTGGAGTCTCGCAGTCTGTGACCTTGACCTTTATCTCCATGTGCTGAAAATCTGTGCCAATTTATTTTTAAATTCTTAAATATCATAGTGTTATCAACCAACAATCAATCAAAACTGTTGATCACACATATTTTGTAATTGCATGATTTGGGCAGTACTTTCCGCATCATGACTTTATTGTCGTGTAATTTATTATTTTTAGATGGAGCAATGGGTGTTTTTATATACAAGACAAAAACAACATTGTAGTGGCACCTATCATAATTGAGTAATTCATGTCAATTGACTGCAGACAAAGGATTTAAAATCTATTCAGCTTCTCAAATGTTATATAATGTGACGATTTGTATTTGTTAAAACAGACAATCATTTATTTGCATATATTCAATTGAAAGCAGTACATTGCCAACAATAGCACTCGATAATCTTCAAGTGAAACTGATTAGTACTATTTTGTTTATTTCTTAAATATGTAATGTACAAAAATATTAAATTTTCTAGCAGACAGAAAAAACTTTCGTTTTATCATAATTATCAAAAAGTTTCATGTTTGATTTTCACGATACTGCAACAATAGAGTCTGTGCTAATTATTATCCGAAAATGTAAAAAATGAAATTCTCATTAAATCTTTTTTCTGCATTCAAAATCAGCCTAAATACAAAAGAATCACCGCACTTCCCCTTTATGTCCTCTCTCATTGATTGCATTTTGAAGAAATTCCTTCACTACTTTACAGATTATGCTCCAAACAAGAAAATGTAACTAAGGGAGATAATTCAAAACATTAGTCAAGGTAGAGTTATGGTTCTTGGGTACTGCACTTCCAGTCATTGTGCTCTATCATAGAATGAATTTTAAGGTAATTATCTTCAGTACTTTTGGAGTTATGCTACAAACAAGATTATGTTCTGTTCAAGTTAAATCAATAAAGGGAGACAATAAAAAAATCTAACACAGTTATTGTTCTTGTGCACTGCACTTCCGCTGAGTTTTCCATATAATTGTTTGCAATTTGAAGGAAAATCCTTCAGTACTTTTCGAGTTATGCTCAAGACAAGAAACTGTGATTAAGGGGAATAATTAAAAATGTGAGTTATGTTTCTGGGGTACTGCACTTTCCATTATTGTGCTTTATCACTGTATAAAGTTTCTAGTATTCAGAAATTTTAACAAACAGTTATAATTCAATAATGAAGCAAACAAGATGTATGGTACTTGGACACTGCACTTCCCCTCGTTGTGTTCCATAACTGTATTAAGTTCAAATAATTCCCTTCAGTATTTTTTTCTCCAAGAAAAATCAAGACAATATACAAAGGGAGGTAAATGTAAAATTAGGCAATATATATGTATATGGTTCTTAAGCACTGCACTTCCCCTCATTGTGATATATTTCATGAAGATCTTATGAAAAATGCAGCCCCTATTGTATACACAAGATTAAGTGTGGATGGACAGACATACAGACAGACGACGGACACAGGCGACCACAGTAGCTAAAAACTAGGCAAGGGCAAGTTATTTTTCTTAGGCACTTCACATTTCTCACTGTGTTCTTTCACTGTTTCAAGTAACTCCCTTCCTACTATTAGAGTTATGTTCAAAAGAAAAAGTGGGGACGGACAGACATACTTTGTGAGGTTATACCTTTGATCTTTCTTGATCTTTTTTAACCCCACAATATAATTATTTAACCCCACAATACCATTTTAGCCCCATAATGACGGAATGAACTGAACCAACCTCACAATGCTAAGTTGTACTCAAACTCTAAACCACTAATGTCTACTGGGCATGTATGGAACGCCAGACGGGCGGACGAGTCTATATGCCCACCGACGTTTCTTCGGGGGCATAAAAAACTGTTATTCAAACAATGTCTTTCATCCAATAAAAAAACATCATTTAATGTAAGTAAAGAAATATACCTGTTAGTGTCCATGTACGCTGCGACGTCAGTTTAATATGATTCAAAGTTTGACATTGTTTAATTATCACAGAAATGGTTCATTTATACTTTAAGAGGAGTGGTTTACATAATCCTGATTATTAATCCTGCATTAGTAATCAATATTTGATATTTCATAATTATCTCAGCAATGAATAATTTTATATATAAAGTGGTAAAAAACATTTACCTTTTAAAGTAATCTATTATACACAATGATTTACCTTCTCTTTATTTAAGACGTTACAATACATAAATAACCTTGTGCTATTTTGTTAACTTATCTACTTGTAAACAACAAAAAAATGTAGATAAACTAGTCTAGGTGTTGCAAATGGTTCATGTCGGATCGCCTCACTGATAAAAAACGCTTAGTTCAGCTATTTATTTTACATAATTTCTAATCTTTCACATCACGCAAGATCTATCCATACACAGACACAGTATTTGGAAAAAATGATGTTAGCAATATTGAAAGAAGACTGCTGGAACTTGTGGTGGAAACAACATTTATTTGCTAGTAGGCACATTCACTTTCGTTTCATTTCATATTTAGACATACAGACCTGTAACATGGATTAAACACACTCTCACTGAATCTTTTCAACGACTGATCTTTAAACTAAAAAAAGACATGGCTTTTGACCGCAGGGTGAAATGGCACTATACACTTACTTTTGCAACTGAGTATATTAAGGTATGGGCAAAATATCGTTTGTGAGTTAAATCTTTTTTTTTTCTAGTATCAGTCAACAAACAGTAAAAACAACCTTCAGATAATTCAGTAAAATAGCGAACAACCTCACTTTATAATATCACATTTGAATAACAACCGCGTTTCTCGTTAACTCACGTTGACTGTTTCACCTATAGGTAAGGGTAACGTAACACTTTATACAAATTGTCTTACAGCTTCTGAAAAAAAGTCTGGCGTGTGTCGTTTTCAAAAAGAGTGTCTCGTTTACAAGAATAAGTGTTTTAACTAAAATAACTGAGTTTGAAAAAAAAAACTTTACATCACACAAGGCAATCGTATACAAAGTATATGGAAGTATATGTTGTTATGGGCTGGTGACCTCAAGGCAAATAAAATGTATGAGTTTGACTCATTCTTCTACTTTTTAAATCATTCATAAGAACATTGTAAAGAAATAGTGCAAAACATATTATGCAATTTAACACAGACACGAAACATGCATCTACTATAGCATGATATCCTTTGAGATGCAAATACATTCATAAATATGTAGAAAATATGCCTAAATAGTTATCGCAACAAAATGTGAAGTATGTGTTTATGAGATAAATCTTCATTCTATATCTATATTTGCAGATTGATGTGCCACATGATTCATTACATTTTTACGAGTTACAATGTACCATTTATGACCATGAACTAAGTTTTGTTGATATTAATATTGATCAATACACCCCGCCCCCTTCACCCTATTACTATAGGCACTTTCAAAGAATCTTGTTTATACAAGATATCAATATATTTTTTCACAGGTCCGTGAAACTACGTATTGACCGAAACATCAGCCTAAAATAGTTATACAATTATAGACTAATGTTTAGGTCAATATATAGTTTTGCAGACCTGTTCAAAGTGATATTGACCTCGAACTTTGTCTCGGTCAGTATCATTTTAGCAGGTCTGCAAAACCATATATTGACCTCAACATTAGTTTAAAATTATAAAACCGTTTACCTCATAAAAAGCACGTGAGCACTATTGGCCAATCAGAATGAATTATTTATGCAAGATATTACATCGTATGCCTCACAAAGAGTAGTGAAAATCATGCGAAATATAACAGAAATGACGCAGGTCTACTCATCTTTTTCGAGGTCTACACATTTTTTGCGGACCCGGCACGGGAGCGCTATCGGCCAATCAGAATTAAGTATTTATGACAGGTATACGATAATTATACATTCGTAAACATTACCGATCTTTAAGAATGTTATTGCAAACGTGTTAAACATATGTGTCATGTATTTGCAATTAAACCCATACACTGCATTTTTAATTTATTGATACTTTTTTCTATAACCTTTATCGTGTTGTAATCACAAGCTAGACAAGTTATCAAGTCGGACAATGTGGATATTTACACGATAATAACCTGAGTATACAGTTTGCAGTTTGAGTTATGTAAGGGTAGTTTCCGTTAATTTAGAGTTTGGCATTTTATATCAATGTTTTATTTTAGCGACTCCTGTGTACAAACACGCCAACATTTGGCGCTACATATTTAATGAGCCATACAGCATATCGCCCTCAGCAGTAATTTATGATTGTTCATTATAATATTTGCTCCTCGAGTATGGCTTGCTTGCTTCGGGTCAAAGGAATAATGGTTATCCTGATTTTACCAGTCTTATGCTTACACAAATTGTACGACACTTCTTGTTTAACTAAATGCCTTGCCGGAAGCAAAACTTCAGTCTAATGCCTCCCGTAAGCTCATTCAGGGGGATATGGTCTTCCGATGGTGATGATGATGATATTAATCATTCATATTATATCCCAACGAACACATGTATGACACACAGTAATTAAAGGGGCAAGTTTTTCTCCGATGCAGTTCCTATACTGAAATCCCAGACACCAGGCAAGTGTTTCAAACAAAATTATTTCAATCATTCTCGATTGCTGAACAATTTCTTGCAACATAGATTAATTCCGGAAAGAAGCAATTTAAAAAAAAGATAGGCAATGCAAAATCATGGCACATGATTCGACTCCTAAACCACTGTTCCTTGAGTAAACGCCTTACCGAAGTGTGTTGCAGCTCTACACCGCGCAAGCACGCAGGCAAAGTTAACATTTCTTGAAGTGCTTGCGGCTCAACAACCAGCATATTTGAGTCAGGCCTCTGCTGATAATCGATTATTTTTATTTACGCTCCAAAAACGGATACCTAAATAATTGAGCCGATGGGTATGTTACATGTACACAAATATTGTAACTAAAATTTGAAACGAAGATATATTACCATTTAAAGAGATTTCCCCATTTTATAAAATACCATTGTCATTGTTACTTGTCATCACAGCAACATGCAGAAGTTGTTTGTGTGTTCTTACATTCGGTAGGAATACATGCATCAAAGGAATGAATATATCTCAAGATGAGGACCGCTATTATTCCATCAATATGAAAAGTAATGGACATGCGTTATCTTCTGCTTATAATCGATGCAAAGCAAAACCATTATGCAATAATGCTTGTAATCAACATATTATTGTTGGACATTGATACATTATCATATTAGGTCAAAATGGACGGTTAATGATATACATTGTACATTGTGCAGTTTTGTACATGTTCAGGAAATGCTGTAATATGTGTGTGAAAAGATTTGTCCATGAACTGATGAAAAAGATTCTATACGTAATTTGAACAATTTTGTTAGATGTAGTAGCTTAGTGTTAAAGTGTAACAACCTCATCTCACTGTTGTGAATATGGAAGCGAAAAACATTTAATGTTTTATTTGACCATGCATTATTAACTTAAAGATGAATGAGCTGCAAATACTGTCATATTAATCTGCAATATAAATACAAAATACAAATATATATCAAGTATTGTTATCCACTCTATGCAACCTAACGCAGAAGAGGCATTTATAGGCTGTTCTCGAATTATTGTGTGCAAAAATGCATTCGACGTGATCTCTGTGTTTTGGTTAAAACCACGGTGTGACTGTATCGCCGCAGTATGCAGTCTATGACCATACAGCCAGTTTGTTTTAATCGCTTTGATCACAGGTGAATACAAAATAGTTTAGTACCTGTAAAACAGATTCAATACGATTATTGTACATTTTCACCTTTAAATGACATTGAAATAGAGCTTTTGTGAGCTTGATCTTAAGATTATTGGTAATAGTTTAAGCCTATGAGATGCAAAACAGTCAGAAATACAAAATAATTACAGTCCACGAACTTTTCATACAGCCTTTAGGTAAAGCGTATTTTTAATTATGATTTTCTAGCTTGACATGTAAATTACATTTAAATGTATCTAAAGACGTATGACCTTTGGTGACTTTGACTATCACTTTATAATAGAGTATGTGTCCCTTAATGACCACACAGACATCTATTGATACTTATTAGCTTTAATCAATAGAGTAATAATATTGACTATAACCTCATGAAATTGCGATCATATTGGACGTCATCTTTGTTTCCATGGAATTTGATAGACACAGACAGACAGACAGAAAGACAATTTTATTCCTTCCAGAAGGCTAAGAAGCCCATGTGGACACAAACATATACATAATCATATGGACAAACAGTGACATATATTTACATATAAATACATATTAGTGTACAATTATCTTGATACTACAGACAGTGACAAGAATCTTAACAAAAGAAACACATCACCAAAGAAGGCCAGCTATTTATAAATTGTAGATCAACACTATAAATAAAAATGTGAACCTTTTTAACTGTATTTCTGATCTTAAATGCATCTTCTATAAATATTGCTAAGTTTATTATTATATTGTTGTTTTCGATGTTTAAAAGTTCAATAAGTTCGTACATGTTTGGTCTGACCCAGTATCGTTTTGGAAGATCTCTCTTTCTTAAGTCCTTATTTACTGCACAGTCTATTACAAAATGATACTCGTCTTCCAAAGTTTGACATATAACACATATTCGTTCATTTAAAGGTATTGTTAATCGTTTTGTCCACCTTCTAGCTTTTATTGTGATCTATGAGATGATACCCTAAGGCGTGGCCTGGCAAAACTTGTTAATTATTGAAATATTCAAGATACGGTTGATATTTAAAAGACGAAATATTTCTATAAAGCACCGCTCTATTCTGAACTCCCAATTCATTACAACTTGATCTTACAACCTTTGTTTTACTAAAAACAAAAACATTTTTACATAGCCCTCACCTTGAAAATCATGCATCAGCAAAACCTAGTGCGCAAAGCAGGTCATTCAGTTATGAGCACCAATTTCGTCTATTTTCATGTTATTTAAAATCATTCTGTAACAAAGCATATTTTCCAATAATTACGTACTGCTAATACATGTAGATATTTGTTACAGTACGCTAAGTTAACATGGAGTGTATAAAGTGTGACTATTCTAAATTTACAGATACGTACAAATACAGTCAACTCATAAAAATACTATAATTTAACAAAAAAGATATATTTGATAACAGTTAAAACGATAAATATAAGATAAGCATAAGAAACAGAAAAGATATATGAAAAAAATAAACTCAATAACAGGCATGTCGGCTAGGTTAATCCCTAGGAGGCACACGACAACATAAACGTGTGTGCTCCGTGCCAAGACCGGTTACATAATCAAATATATGGGACTCAAACTCAGGGGAAATGTCTTCCCAAATTAAACAGAGAGAAAATTACGTCTCGCCCACTGGCTTCCGGCGCTGTGCTTCTCGAATCAGAGTCAAACGCGGCTCTATCGACCGCGCTAAATTATAGAAGTTACTTGATTGGGGGCTGGGGGAAGGGGTGGAAGTGTTGACGGCAGTGCCTTCAACATTCCAAACCTATGACATGGTCATTTATAGAGTACCGGTAGGAGAAATGCTTGAAAAATCAACTTAAATTACTCTCATATTCTACTTTGCATTTTATATTCCTGTAGTTTTGAACTCGAAATTTATGTTCAATCCCGAACAATTCCAGTGCTTTCAACGCTTTGATTATAACTTGCATTCAACAATTCTTTTGTTTTACCGTTATCATAGTTGTATCTACATTTTCTTAATGATTTATACTCTGACCTGGCCTTTACCATATTAATTCTATTTATATAATTCGGACATGATCGATACTTGTTCAAACAATTGTAAAAATCTGCTGTTGTTGATAACAATCTGCATTCAACCATGCATGGTCAAATTTGCAAAATTTATAACTAACGCTCTTACTCTCAAAATTCGGTTATGATATATCGTTGTCATATGACTCTTGAATACAAAAGAAACTGTCATTAGCCAGTGGTCAGACAATATGCTTGGGCATTTAACCTTAAAATTCTGGACAATTTCACTCATATTTTGTTGACACAAAAATAATCCACGACTGTAACACTGCAACCTCTATTATTCACGAAAGTTAATTTATCGAAATTGATATATTTGCCTTTACTACCGTGAATAAAATTTTGTGACATGACTGCTTACAAAATCCAGTGATCTACCATTTTTTTTAACGTGACCACGATCTTGCAAAAACCGTTGCAACTATATGTCTGTGTGATAATGTTCAGGCAACATATACTAATTAAAAACATTTCAACAAAATATGGGAGTGTAGAGGTACGGGCATTAAAATCACCAAATATCGGATAGAAACAATCATCGTTCGAGGTATTCTTTACCTGTATTGCTGAATCGATCAACCGGTCAAATATTATCGTCCTCAGTAGATTGCGTACTGCTTTTATCTGTTATAACATAACAAAGGCCTATATTTGATACGATTTCAAGTATCCTTCATCACTAAAATTAAACTTCAGACATCATTCTTCACAATAATCCCCGTCCAATAAATTCTCTGCAAAAAATACTTTTTTTTCAATTTGGTTAGTTCAGTTTTTTATGTTGAAAATAATTAAAGTTAATGTACTAGTACAGACTACAGATGAAATAAAACTGCAAACAAAACACAAGACAAACATTGCGCATGATCATGTACATCAAAGTCGTTGCGCGATATATATAACTTTCTATTTGTCTTTGTAGTAAGAAATGTTTTAGTAAGTCGCAGTCACCATTATGCTGTCAAGACACAGATACATTGATTGTCTTATTTCTTTCCGAATTTTGTTTCAGATGAATTTGAAATTTGCGTGTATTCGTCATTTTTTCGATCCTGCAAACTGTAATACTGCACTGTTCCGTTTTCATCATTCCCAAATGTTATATAACCAAATTCATCCTTCTTAGGCCCAACCACTGAAACTGGATTTAAGTAGTCACTAAGATCAACATCTTCAATTTCAGCGTAGACTTCGATACCATCTGTGCCATCATTCTCTTTCACAGAGTTGTATAAGTTGGTGTAACCGTCCGATTCCGCACCCTTTGGCATTTCATCCGTGTTCGGTCCTGCATGATCTTGTCTGTAAAAGAAAACATTTGCATAACAAGTGCTGTCACTTAGGTGACATATATCCCGAAAAAACAATATTTTCAAAGTTCACTTTTTATCACTGTAAAAGGTATCAAGGTTAAAATAACTTACGAGTCACCGAGAGAAACTTCTTTTGTCTCTGAAAGAAAACGATAACATGATGAAACTTAAGACGAGATGAATTACATTTGTATTTCTATATCATTTCTTCTTCAGTTGTGTTACACATCAGCAGTCATTGGTATAATCTGAATTATAATATAACGTTATGATGTGACCAAAATATAAATAATTATCATTTACATGTTTAAAGTCAATATACATTGAAATTGGGACATATCGACAAAAGCACGGGCAATGCGGAAATATGTGTGTCTTGTCTAAGGACACAACCGTCGTGGCACTTGTTGGTTATTAATATACATTGGAATAAGAATAAATCGCCAAAACACAGGTACAAAAGAATACTATAATAATTATAGGTTGTGTTTAAATTAATCTACTGTATACTTATCACGTATGCAACTTATATACAAATTTTCTCAACCCACTTGAGTTGTTGCGCTTCCTTCGTCGGTGTCTGCACCAGCATAATCCAATCAATGTAATGATTACGACTACGCCACCTGATGCTGACACGAGTATTACCATTAAACTGTTGTTGCTTTCGTCTTCTGTGAATTAAGTAAAAGAGTTTATTTGGTCTTCCTTGACAGATTACTCTGTATTTGTTTTTTGAAATAAAACAGATGTCTCTCTCTCTCTAAGATTGTGATCAGAAGAGTAGGGAACAGGGAAACAATACTTCATAGCAAATCTTTTCAAATTCTAGTCAGAAATATTGATGAAGCAACGAAAAGTATTCCCGTGACCTTAGCAATCCGTACTTTATAGACTTTATAATAATTCAACAAAAGCAATCTTAAGGTTTACAAGGATATGCACTTCAAATTTTAAGCAGACACACTGAAAAACAATCATTAAGTAATGTTAAACAGCATTTTATGGGGACGGCATCTGTGAAACTTGGGTAAATTTTTCATCACTCCTATTGTCGACAAGTGATTCTGATTTTGCAGCCAGTGTAAATTCAGACTAGCCTGTACATCCGTCTTTTCTACTTATTATTTTATACATGTAAGTAAATTTTGACTGAGATTTAAAGAGCAAATCCATTTTAAAACTTAAGCAACAGCGTAAAGATTAAGGTAAACAGTTTTGTATGTGTCTGCGTCTTAGCAAGATAAATGTACTTGTTACACTCAAGATTTACATATTAAAATCACAGTAGATCAAAAACTACTTCTCTTTCTGAGTATTTTGTATCCATATAAAACCTCGAAAGAAGCATCATTACATATCAAGTTGTGTAAAGAAGCACTTTTGTGTTCATTTTGAAAAAGGCAAAGCATGCTTTATTTAGTGTAACACATAAAACTATTTATATTTGCAACATCCTTACATTTTTGTTGCTGTCACTAGATGGTGTGTTTGGTATTACTGCGGGTATTTTAATTACACATGCAAATGTTATTTACCGATCTGGCATCTGTCTCCTTCATAACCTTGTGTACATTCACATGTATATTATTAAGTTCAGCAAGAAGTTCTTTAAAATACTTAGAAACTGGTTGGATTTTCAATTTTTCGCCCAAGTGCCAAAATTATTTCCAAAATTCCTGAATATGTATCAGAGTTTTATTCCCGTTGCATACATTGTATAGAGAAAAACAGGAAATATCTCTTTTGACTACTCTAGTCAAACTTAAGAATCCGTTCTTTCTGTTGGGTATACTTTAATTCATATGTTTCAATAAGGGACATGTGTTCAAGCATCTACTGTGATTTTAGCGTTTTTGACTACAATGTATAACCTTATATGAAAATTTTAAAGGGTAAAACTCAGCTATTAAAAATATCTAGGGGACTTTTGAAAAGTTGTCTTAGTAGTTGGGCGGTCGTATTAATAAAACATTTTTTTTTTGTATTACACTTCTGAATTATCGTAATGGCCATTCAACAAAACTTTGTTTACATTGGATTTCAGTTTTTACATTAGATTACATTTTATAGAGCTCCCTACGTATACGTTTTTCCATGATTAATCTTTATAAAAAATTTGCATTTAAAGAGCAGAATGAAACATCTAAAATTGTATCTATGATTTTAGCATCAATTTACTCAAACCAATTACATGTACTGATAATTTATGTCCGTAAATGCCTATTATCACAGTTTTACGAGTGCAAGTTGCAACATAATTGATAAATTACTTTTTTGTTTCAAATTTTTACATAACAAGCACCTACCCTATTATTACATTGGTGATATAATATCATAATTATGTGAACGATAAAGCATCGGAGATTAAAATTAATACGATTTCATTTTAATCATGTTAGTTCGATTACGAAGAAAGTCCCGTAGCACTGTGATTATGATGTAATAAAGAATAATAAAAAGTGAAGTACAATAATAATATTGTGTCAAATAACTTCAGCCAGTAATCACGCACCTTAGTCACTTAGCTTTAGCGGGAACTCAGTGGTGCAAATATTCCTCATGACAAGGGATCCAGTATACAACATTCCTGATTTAAATCCTTAAACTTACAAACATTTGAATGTCAAAAACACATTTGAGATATAAGTGAATGACCAGAATCTCGCAATTAAACTGAAAAACACGCAGTTTAATTTTGTTAATTAGCTGTTGTATTCTTATTCACAATCGCCAATGAAATCAAACAAAGGCAAAGGGGTGTAATCCACGTAAATGATCGTTTCATGTTTCGAAAAAGTGACCATGGTCACAGTATCGGGCTTATTAAAGCGTCTTAAGGCTGTTAAACTAAATTCTGCCATTGTTGATTCGATACAAAATCATTTTGAATTTGATTTGACAATTGCGACTGTTTTTCAGATTTAAACCATATGCACGAAATTTGGATAAATCTTTAATCGGTTCATGCTTATACTAACCAGTTTATCAGACAAGTGATAATAAAACTGCAGCATAATAATTTCTTAACGCTCATGTTAATTATAAATAACAGCAGTAGCAGAAATATTCTGCTGTATATGGGTAAGTTGACACATTGGCATTTAAGATATATAATCTACAATCATGCTCAAGTTAAATTATATGTTTTAGCAGGAAAGCATGCAAGGACCTATTTAAATTGTTTTACATAAAACTTTGAGGAAACATGGATCACTAATCATCGCGATCAGCAAGCTGATAAATTGAAGGCGTCGCCCGTTTTGCACTCATCCAATCAGAACGCAAAATGTTTCCGATAATTCATCACAACATACACTTGGAGCCACTTCTAACTCGACAGAACTGTATTATTTGTATGCGGATTTCGTTCAAATTTAGAATATAATTAATTCAACACATCATACGTACTTCTGCGAAATTTAATTATTAATTGACTAACAAATGCATATAAATCTTAACAAATAAAAAAACAACACTGTAAAATCCGAATTCACAAAATGACATAACGTGAAATACAATGAGAAAAAATCACCGATTCATAATCAAATCCGTACATCTCAGTAAAGAAACGAAATATACATATAGAAAAGGCTAAGCACCCCCCGGAAGTTATGTAGTGACTAAATTATTTCAAGAAATCGCCTTCACATTAACCGAGGACAAAATGCTGTAAATCATAACAGCAACCCTCTGCACGAACTGCAAACAGTTTTGACCTGCAATTGTAAGCAGATTGTTTTTTTATAAGATCCGAGGTTCATAAGAAGGGTTAGGATGGTCGTCCAGGCACATTGAAGGTTTACTCTGTTACTAATCGTAAGAAGTACGGATGTCATCTGAAGACTCAGAATTGCATTTTTACTCTAGTTCGCCACCTAAAATCTTCATATGACCTCTGCAGCTCGATACTTAAATGTTTTTGATTTCTGATAAAACGACACCCGTTGATTGTTCATTAATATCACCCGAAAAGCCCAACATATTATTATAGTTTTGCCGTTTTCTGTTTGCCAGAGGGTTGCTGTTACGGATTACATTCATTTTCCCTAGCTCAATTTGACGGTA
>JAUMHA010167940.1:0-14846 GCA_032359765.1 Saxidomus gigantea
GTAGACAGTGGTATTGTTGGCATTGTAACCAGGGTAGACTGTGATGTTATTGCATTTATAACCAGGGTAGACTATGATACAAGGTTTTGCTGCCTTTGCTACTAGAGAAGTTCATGATAATGTTGTGTTCTTAGCAGATAGTTCTTTACTTAAATGACTTTATTACATGACAGCAATATCAAACAAAGCAGAAGAATGTAGGTATAACTTTTGGCTTGGCATCCATAAGTCTTTAGGATGTAATTACAAATGAAGGAAGCAAGTTACGCCCCCTGATTTTTGATGTGGGTGGAGTGCTTGTTTGCTGCCTTCATTTTCATCTTGATTATAATCATCAGAGCATTAGGAATCCACCTTTACAGAGTTTGCTAATAACTCTGAGTTCTTCAAACTCTCTGATCTTAGTGAAATTGGAGGCTATGAGATAATTTAAGATTCTATCATCTATTTAATTGGATGGTTTCTATGGATATTCTAATAAAAACTTTCAAAATTTAATGAAATATTTGGCGTGTTTCCCATTCCATAGATAGCTGGCATTTCTAGGATATTTGCAGCTGTTTGTTGTTCAGGTGAATGAAGGACTCCTGTTTCCATTTGTGGATTGTGTCTTCACTTGGTAAATTGAACAAATAAACTCCAAAATAGAAATTGATGTTGCCATGCAATGCAATGCCATTAATTATAAGTTGATTCTTTCTACTAGATCAAAGTCTCCAGATTAGCAAATATTCATTTATAATTGTAAAAACTTGATACTAACATTTACAATGAACACCATGTCTACTTAATGTGCATTGTTCCCTATTCTATCTACAATTTATACCAAGTTGCCTTTGATGCTCCAAGTTTTGTACTAGTGAATTTTTGTATGGAGTGATAAATTATGAGATTACATTGGTTCACTTCGAACCTGCTTCTTGGGTTTGATTACTAAATCTACTTATGAGTTTTCAATGGAGAGAGCCGGGATAGACAATCACTTAGACAGACAAGACAATGTTCTAAGCATGATGGATATTATTGTTGGAATCTAGGAAATCTGGTTAAGGAGGTGGTAATCCAGTGCCAGTCAGACCTGTACTTAAATGCCTTATACTCTTAAAACATGGCTTAGCCTAAAAGCACCTGCAGGATTTGGGGAGGATTATCTAGACAAAGTATAGACCAAAATACTTAATTCTCTCAGTCTCCTGGCAGCTCTTAATGCTGGATGACTCATTTACATTTGGCAGGAAACTGTTTTATATTTACATACAAAACCCCTTGATGCCAGTGTTCTGTATTTTTTCTTTATATTTCTCTTGACAACATGGCTATAGTTTGCTTTGGCAGCATGCAAATTTGCACGGGGAAAAAGACGTAATACATTTTCTTGCTGAATGGTTCCTGTCTCTAGTTTGATTTAGTGCCGAAGATTTGTCAGAGACAGTGAGGATGTTTATTTCTTAGAATTCTTCTCGGAAAATGAGCCATTTTTTATTCCACGGCTTTTACAGAAGAATGGAAAATTGTTTCCATGAGATATTTCGATAAATAACACAGTTAATGGATGAAACTTGACAAAGTATGCAAGATAATGTTGTAATTTCTTCATGAGATGTTATTCCCAGGACAGAATTTATTTTCGTCTTAATATTTCCCATTCATTTAACACACTTATTTGCAAAATAGTTCTTTATACAGACTGATATTCTGTACGAAAGCGTCACCCTTTAACATTTTATTACTTTAAATTAGCTGTACTGTACCCTTTTCAAACTGATTGATGAGTCATTCGTGTTGGTATGGTTTTCCTGTAGGTCAGGATGTTTTTGATAACTTGGATACACATAGACATGTATCCTAGCCGATGAATGTTTTTATATTTTCTGTTAGTTTAGTGGGCCCTGAAGGTCTGTGCCAACAGGTGGATTAAATCTATACAAAATGTTTCTCATCAAATTTGGTAGAAAAGTATCTGTTTGTTTGATTTCTTGATTGTAACATGAATATGGTAAATGTTTATTAAGTAATTATCTTTATCTTAGTAGGTATATCTTGATAGGTGGTCGAAGGATGATCCAAGGAACCATTATCAGAAACTAGAATATTAAATAGTAGTTTTTATTAAACATGATATGTTTGACATGTTCCAAAAGACTTGAGACCTTTCATTTTTTGCATAAAAACAACTTGCATTGTATAGCCCCTCTCTACGGGGTAACCCTTGGAGATACAAATAAACAATAGATAGATACATAATGTTAGACTATTAGGATTAAACTTGTGTAATATATTGCATCATTTGTTTGTTTGTTTCAGATGAGCAAATTAATACAAATAAATCAGGAACTTCAGGCAAGATTACAGCATTATGAGATGGCATTTGAACAAATACGACTAGAAAATATTATAATGCAGGACAAGCTGCTGCAGATGGGCATAAATGTGCTTGACCTTGTCAAAGGAAACTGTAACGGCAGTCTAAAAATGATCAGGTCTCCATCAGGGTCGCCCCCTCAGCGATCAACACCACAGCGCTCGCCAACCGAGCACTCATCTCCGATTCTTGGCGCATATCCAATGCTTCCTCCACCGGGATTGTTGCAGTCTCATGTTGAGCGGTTTGTTAAAAAAGAGCGCGACGGCTGCACTTGAGATATTTTGCCATATTGTGAACTTTGGAGTAGAAATATTCTAGGATTTACAAATTGGAATTTCATCATTTGGAGTAAGCCTGTTTTAGCTAGTTAATTTTCTTTTTTTGAAAGCCTGTGATGTTCAAATGACTTAGAAACTAGTTAATTGTTATGGTGTGTTACCTTGTTGAAGTACTTGAAGTTTTATCTTAAAAGACCCGTTGGATATGGCACGGTCATTGTGATAACTGGGAGGAGAAATACAAAACTAGTTGCAGAAACAAAATGCATTTCTTGATCTGAGAGAGCCTGTTCTGAAAAGATTTCGTCAGTGTGATGTCAAGAAAGGTTTCAGAACACTAAATTTCTGTGTGTTTCACACTTGCATGGACATGTTATTTTTGGTGTTTTGAAGGATACAAGAAAATGCTTGAAACAGAAGCATTTGTGTGAAGTGTTGAAGAGACAGAGGCTGGAGTGAGGACAGTAACGTTATTTAAACCTGCATGTAAAGTGACAAGGAGCTAGATTTGTTCATTTTGTACATAAGAAAAGTTACAAAGTAGTAATGTGAGGCAGTCATTTATAAACGTGGTTTAACCACAAAGAGAAGATGTTATCACTTGTGAACCTGAAAGTGGAAATTTCTGTGCAATTTAGTAATATTTGTTAAAATAAAGCACACAAGGAATTGGAAGAAGCCTATTCTGAAAGTTGTGTATTAAGAACAGTAGACTGTATGCCAACTTAAACATGTACATGTGTTGCTGGTACAGCATACTGCAGTATGAAAACACATCATATGGCAATATGTATACTAAGCATACGACAGTATGTAAACACAGCATATGGCAATATGTTAGCATAGCATATGACGGTATGTAAACACAGCATACAACAATATGTTTACTAAGCATATGGTTGTATGTATGTTTACACAGGATATGTGGCAATATGTTTACATAGCATATCGCAGTATGTGCACAGTAAAAGCTAGTATGTTTATCGCATACATGTGAGTGTTACAGCTTACTGGCGTAGAAGTGTGTATACATTGGTAGGCATTAGGTGTATAAATAGATAAGTCTTGTTATCAATGCTTGTTGTATAATCATTGAAAAAAAGCATGTAAATGAAGCATGTAAATGAAGCTGAAAAAAACATCATTTGTTATTTTTGTTAGTGAGTCAATGTGTTACTGACATGTGTATACAATGCTAAACAGGGTTTTCTTATAAACACAAAATTGTGACAAAAATGGCATAACCTATCGTCTAAAGGTAAATACACTAACATGTTTAGAGAATCATCAAAATTAAAGAAGTTGTGTCAGATGTTGGTTGTTTTCTGAATTTAAAGAAACTTAAATTTTTGTATTTACACAAAAATGATCATAGTGAAGTTCAGAGTGATTTTTTAAAGACCCAGATTCAGTGGTGTGTATATATCTTCAGACGGATATGAAACTTGTTCTTGAGCATGTTATGAAAGCATTTTACCGCAAATACCTCATGCAGTATCTTGGTTGTTCACAATGGATTATACTTGTTATTCTTTTTTTTCTTCTTTTTTTTTTTACATAATTATTTGCAATATTTTATTCCTCATGTTTTTTTAGGTGTTTATGGGCGGAAAATTTTTCGTACATGTAACTTCCAAATTCTTAGAGAATTGAAATCTTCCAGAAATCTTAGTTTGGGTGGATCTTCAGTATTTTAATTCATAGATGATAAGATTAGCCCAGGTTTCAAAAATAATCAGTTAATTTTTTTTTAATCTGTGCTGAGAATTTTCAGAAAGATTCTTTAACTAAGTATTCAGAAACATGCTAATATCTACAGCAGTCTTACTTGATAAACACAGTAAATGGAATAAATCGGAACATTTGATTTACAAATAATAAGCTTTTTTTAGATATAATTTTAATGCTTGAGATGCCGCCCTTATTTCAATTAAATTTTTTTTATCAAGGATGATTTTTAGCATATTTAACGTAAGCATTTTCCCCCAAAATATAAAGTAAACCTTTCGCTATGTATTGATTTGTTTTGCATTTTAAAGTTTTAAAATAAAAGACACGTACAGTAGATTATTGGACTAAAGAAATTAGATATTAGTTTAAATACTTGTTTTGTTATGAAAATAGAGAAAATTTAATGTACAAGAACTATTTCAAATAGAAGTTGAGCAAGTGTAATTTATTCCACTGTGTAGGGTTGGACACATGTACCTGGTACCAAATACGTACCGAGAATCATTTAATTTTGTACCAGTAAGTATTCATTTTAAAAAGTATCGGTTTCGGTGTCCAACCCTACCACTGTGTTTTATTTTGTCGTAGCAGAAAAAGATTAGTTGAGTTATAAAGCTGTAAAAGTGTGTAAATCTTGGATTCAGAAGTATGTATAGACGTCTTCTTAGAATGATACCCGGTTTATGAAATTCTAAGTGTCATATTTTTCTTTTTTCTTTCTTAAAAGCAGACTGTGCATAGGGCATTTTGTCAGTTTGTTTTTATAAAAGCTGTATTGTTTTGGCATATCAGTTTGTCTGGAACACAGAATGTTTTGTATATCTACAAAGTCTTGTATGCTTTCAAAAGTCTTAGGACTTGCATAATTATACTGATTGCGTTGAAAGTGATGCATTTAATGAACTTGTATAACTCTATACATGTAAATGACTCTCATTTGTTTGTGATACATGATTCCGTTAAAAGACATGTTCAAACCCATCTGTTGTTTGAACCAGTGCACAAGTCCAATCCTCAATTTGAAAGAAAAAATTCCTCTTTGAAACATTGAATAACAGTTTCTAGTCCAGATTTGATAGCTGCTAGGAAATCTATAGGTTTTGAAGTTGATGTATTGGGTCAGTAAGAACAAAATGTTAATGAACTAAGTTCACTGTGTGTACTTTTAGATAAGATATAGTCAATTTCATAATAGTTCAGTCAGTGAAGAACTAAATGCCATAATAGTCTGAGGACTATGGTCATTGTAACAATTGTTTCTGTTCCCACCCTAGGCGCCTGGTTGATAGCTAACTGAAACACAAACCTGACCCATTGTTATATAGTTTAACTGAAAGAAAAGGTAATCAAACTTGGTGTTCATGTAGTGCCCCTTGAAATTTATGTGACTGAAGAGTCAACAGTGTAGATCATGATCAAACAGCACAGATGTCAACTGGCCGCAAAGGCAAAATCATTTGCCAACAGCAGGGGTAAAGGTTATCAAAATAATTTACACAAAGATAGCTTCAAAATTCCTTTTGTAGGTAATAGATGAAAGCAATCGGTATAGGCAAGTCCTAAGATTTTTTATCATTGTTGAGGACTACATGACTGATAGTTTGAGATTGTTGTTGCAGCACTTATGATTTGGTGTCAGTTTTCTCTTGTGTAAACACAATCATATCACATCTTTCTGACATAAAATGATGTTCTGCGCAAACATATGTGCTGGACACAGATGTTTTATAATAATCCCAACTTCCCGGTCTTATAAACGCTTGTTTGCTTGCAAGCAGCTAACTGATGCAGATTATGAAAGTTTGAAATATGGTAGGTGCAGCTTATATTAAGAAAACAATCTCATACAGGTAATTAACAGGAATGGTAAATTTACGGTTACTTTGGAGGTGGGGGGGAATTTTACTGATTAATAAAAAGTGGTTGGCAAGGCAACGCTTAACAGTTAGGACTGACATAGTTCTGGGTATTTATATTTAATGAAAGGTGCTTGACCAAAGTGTCTGGTGAATTTTTTTATTTCTCCAAAATGATATTTGTTAACATAAATTGTAAAAGTAAATTCTAGAGTCAACAACACAAGTGTAAATCAACATAGCAATTTGAGAAAATCTGTTGATAATGATGGTGGGTTTGGTTTAACGGCAAGTAGCTTTAACACAGGATCTGTTTTTACTGTAATAGGTTTGTTCATGACTATTAAATCTCCAAAAAACAGTTATTTGTGCTCTTGGTTGAAACTCAGTCAAGAGACGTTACAAGCTTGTTCAAAGACTGGGTACAACTGTTCTATTGATTGGGCATATAACACTGAGGTCAAGAAGGCTCGTTCCTTTTCATAAGTGTAACAGTTAGCAATGAAGTACAAACTTGTCTGTAAGGAAACATGTATCTGAACCATTCCTGTGTGTTTTAAGACAGAGAAACCAGCTACTAGATTTGCTTTCAAATTTAGTACACACATAAAAAAAAAATTATACATTATCATTGAACTATTTTGTTTCTCAAGATGCATAACTCTGCTAAAGTTAATTATAGATTATGTCCCTTGATACCCTTAATTTTGTCATTCAGTGAGCCAAGGCACATTATTGGGGGTACAAGTCACATTAGCTGTAGCATCAGTCAGGAGCCATAGACAGCAAAGGTTGTTTTTGGAGCTCATTCAGTAACTATATTAGGCCAAAATAAATTTAATAACATTGTAGTTCTGATAATCCTTTGCCTAAAAATCTGTTATCATTTTATTTGTAAGCAAACTCAGCAAGTTTTACAGTGTGAAGAATGGTGCTCAAATAAGTTAATTTAAAATGTTTTTCAATTACAAAAATATTTTCGCTACTTTCTTACCTGATTTATGTAAAAGTGTTGTTACCCGAGCCACAACAAGTTTTTCTTGGCTTACTACACAGTAGCTAAATATGAAAACAATTCTTCAACAAAGAGCCCTTTAGTGATTTGAAAAGAGAAATCTGTTTTGTGGTAGACCTTTTGTGTTATGATGAATTTTTTTTGTATCTCGTAAGCACCTTCTTGATATCTTCCCCCACCCCCTAATTACAAACAAACAAAAAAAATGTAAAAAAAAGAATTATTCTTCTTTTTTTGAGAAATTTGGCCAGTATGGTTTATATTATATAAATGTTGTTCTCACAAGTCATGTATATCATTGTTATTTTAAAATTGAAGCTTCACCATCTTCCATCAAGATTTTCATCCGTACCACTCGCATTTTTCTGTCATTCATCGGACATCTAACATCTAGTATGTAGAGTTGTTGTTGTTATTTGTAAATATCTTGACTTTTATTAAAAACAGTAAATGGCTTTCAAATTTGGAAATTTTACGTGAAATTAAATGTAACTGTGTATGAAGCATTTTCAGATTTAGTTTGTATTATGGAAATTAATTTTTAAATTCTACCCTGTCCCCAGCCCATGGCCCCATGGCCCCATGTCCTGCTTCCAGTTACAACAGTATAAATACATACGCATGTAGATTCTTATTGTTTCAGTAGTGGAGCTACTCCGCCTTGTTCTCTATTTACAAAACATTTTACTTGGGCATTGTTTGTTGGATGTTTGTTCATTTTGTGTAACTTCATATGTTTTATAAGCGTTTCAAAGAAGTGGGTTTCCCTTCATTTTAAAGTCTGTATCGTGCACAGTATCTGTTAACACTTTAATGTACATTGACTTGTTTTTTTTGTTGTTAATCTTTTTTTCCCATGAGTCAGATGTATTTAATAGCTATCTATAGAGGTAAATTGTACAGCTTATTAATGAGTGCTTACTACATTACATTAAAAAAAATCACGCAATATTTATATGTTCTGGAAATATGTTCAGAGTTATTGCCTTCTGGAAGAAAAAAAATCCACACAAGTTGTGGCAAAAATGTGCTATCCACTGATCAGATTTGTTGCCAGATAGCATGTTTTATGTTGTCATCTGATGGTAATAAGGGAAACAGTTTCATAGCATGTTTATGCTTTCAAAAACCTAGATAGAAATTTTTATCGCCTAACTTTATCTACAATGAGACCGACATTTTACATGTTGCTGGTAATAGCCCATTTTATATCTGCAATGGGTTCTGTTAGAGTAGGTAATACACTGAAACTCTTACGTTTTTTTTTCTAATTGCAAGCAAAGGTGTGGAATTGTCGTTTTTCATACCTTTTTGTTCATTTGCATTTATAATATAAGAAATATGAGAGTGCATTGGGTGAGTGCATGTGTACTCCCTGTACCAGGCGTTACTGACAGCAGAAATTAATCTTTATCTCTTCCATCATCCTGGTTGCTAACCATCATGCAACATTAAATAGCCAGCTGTTACAACAACCATTAAACTGCCATGAAAAAAAAAATAAGATTTCAAATGTCTATACTTCTGTAATCTTCACTTTTATGTAGAAAACAGCAGTTTATCGGCTTGATTGTATGTAACATTTGTTTCCAGTTGTAACAAAACACTTCCAGATAATAACAAAATCTTTAAATGTTTTTTCATATTTATAATATAAATTTTCAGTGACAAATTTCACACATATGAATAAAATGACCAATTCTTCCAATATATTAGTGTATTATACATGTAACATCAACAGTTTAATAAATGTGACAGTATACACATTCTTTAACATTTACTATATTTTTATATAGCAGTGGTATTACCAACAATCACTGGTTTGTGACCATTGCAGTATAAACTGAAAATGCTTTCACAGATTTTCAAAATTGATTATAAGTTCAGCCTGTGTTAATGAACTCTTCACTAGAAAGTGATAATGAGAAATCGTTCAATTTTAAGACCATATAATCATACAGTGTTTACTGTTTGTAAGTATATCAGAAAAGTGTTTTTTTGATGAATACGTGCCATGTCATTGTACGCAAACAGTGATGTCATGGTTAAAAGAAGGTATAAGCATTGCATGAAACTGTTCCCCATATCTTTCAAACTTGCTGTTTCATTCATTTTAATATCTGGTAATGCAATAGTAACGTAGATAGTATAGAAATTGGAAACTTAGTTGTCATTTGTTAATGGTTGTTTTATTTTCTTGTATAAAAATATTTTACAGTACTTATCAGCAGAACTATTCATGTATGGAGAGTTTCTCAGGTAACATTGCAAAGTTTTCACATTTATATACCTGTTGTCATGACAACATAAAATGCATCTTAAACAAAACTGCCGACTCATTCTTCCTTATTAAAACACAACTGTCGCTGAGTATTTGCATCACTTTGTTTTCATGCTGTAAGTCTATACTCACACTTCTTTCAAGTATGTTGCTGTCATATCTCTGACATTTTCTTTCAGAACTATTTCTTTTATACCTGTATAACATTGCATTCTGAACTATTTCTTTTATACCTGTATAACATTGCTTAGCATTGTATTCTGAACTATTTCTTTTATCCTGTATGACATTGCTTAACATCACATTTAGAACTATTTCTTTTATTCCTGTATGACATTGCATTCTGAACTATTTCTTTTGTACCTGTATTATATTACATTCTGAACTATTTCTTTTATACCTGTTTAACATTATAACTATTTCTTTTATACCTGTATAACATTACATTCTGAACTATTTCTTTTATACCTGTGTTGTGTAACATTACATTCTGAACTATTTCTTTAATACCCGTGTAACATTGCATTCAGAACTTTCTCTTTTGTACCTGTATAACATTACATTCAGGGCTTGCATTCATTAAAATGATGTCTGTACTGATCATAAGGAAAGTGGGAATCATAGGATCATGCAGGAAAAGAATGTCTGGTTTTAAAGCTTCGCTTATACATTGTGTATATGTAAGAACATCAGCGACAGTTAGTGTGCTTTCTTCACCATCCCTTACTGCACAAGTCTTCTCAGTGATAAATGAAATAGGTTACAGATAGTTTAACTATTTCTGTATTCAATGTAAACTGCAAATAAAGTTCAACTTGCATTGCTGTTTCTTGAAAGTTGAATAAATTCTAAATATTAAATGATGTTGGAAAGACTCTTCAACAGTTACATATTCTATAAAGAGAGTTTTGGTATTTAGATATAGCCATACTTGTTTAGGAAACAGGCTTTGTTGTACTCACAAAAGTTGTTGCTTTTTTATTTGTAAATGGGTATAGCAGGGCAGATGACAGATAAAGTGATTCTTGTACTGAACAATTGTAGTATTGTGTATTTGCTTATGTTAAGAATAACCCCTCTTTTCTTCAGTGGAACTGAAGGGGTCATCTTGGAAGTTTTTTTCATCTGTTTATGGTTATAAAATCATGTTCTTCATTCTGATACAAGCACAGCATGTTCACCGTTTTGTTTTAAACACATAGTGTTTTTTAGTGTTTTTGTTCAAGAAATCACTAAATGTTGTATTAAAAATATGCTATAGAAACAAGTTTGAAAGAGAGAAAAAAGTTTTTATTGATGGGTAAATGCAACACTTAACTACGTCTTATGAATGAAGCAGTAAGATACAGTGGTATTGCATTTACGCTTTTCAGTGTGCACAACAGTTTCAGTGTGACCTGTAATCAAAATCAGGCAAGGAGGTGCCAATGAAAGAATATATAGCAAAACAATTAGTTGTCCTTCGCCTAGCTGCTTTTGAAACTTGCATACTGTTCAGTTACTGTTCAATTTCATTTGAGAAGGATTAATTGTTCTTTAAAGATCCATAGAAATTGTTGAAATTTTCAGTTTAGACGAGAATGAAAAAGTCATTTCAGTACTTTGATTTGTTATACAATGCAGTGATATATTCAAGAGCTCATTTCATACTGAAGCTGCTGTGTCCCAGTGTTGAAGAGATAACATGCTAGCATTTTACATCATGCTGTTTTATTCCTGGATAAAAAACGTGCCATTTCCTGTTATTTGTCAAGAAGTAAAGTGCAGGAATCGATATTTCCAGTCTTCCTCTGTGGCTTTCCTCAAGTAAATTGACTGCACAGGTTTCTTAAATTAGACAGAACCAGTCTCTTATTCCGAGAAACAATTATGATGACAGCTTGTCCAGAATTTTGTTGTGGGAACATTTGCACCCATCTTTGGGAAAACCAGTATTTTTTTGTGTCTTTTATAGTCATTGAAAAAAAAGAGGGAAGAGAGTGAAGTGTAAATTATTGTAGAACACTACAAAAAGTACAAAGTGCTATAATGTTATACTGCATTAAATTTTGTCTGTAATGGATGAGGGGATGATGTGTAGATTATACTGCACACATGTTTGACTTCACAAATGTGCCTGGCTGATTTCGATTCACTGTAATTATAAAACAACTTAGAAAATCAAATGATAAATTTCGCACATAGGGTTGTTTAAAGTTTCATTTTAAAGTGCATCGGAATAAATTGCTTTTCAGTTTCCATATAGCCATATAACTCCCCTTAATCTACTAGTATGTCCCAGAAAATGGAAAACTACAGGAGGGAAGTTTACTATACTGTTTGATATAGAACTCCTTTACAAAAGCTTTAAAATTATGTAGGAATTGTAGGAAGTAATTAAGATATTGCCAGAAATAATGTCATTCAATACAGTGAGTTTCCACTTCTCGATGCAGACTGTTACCGGATACTACTTTAATGTCAGAATAATCTTGTGAGGATTGGTTTTGAAACTAGTGTACTTGCTTCTTTGTTTATATGCAAATACAGTAGTTTCACAATCAATCTTCAAATGTATGAAAACAAAGCAGTTCCAGTATTTTTAGGTTGTTTAAATGCTTCCAGAGAACAGATTGAGCAGGGATTTGATTAGTTGAAGTAAGCAGTATATAGATGTAAAAATGCTGTGATGTTATCTCAGTAAATGAAGCCAGTATAGGTCATTGTTTATTGGTGTTTTACGATTTTAAATATTTTATTTGCGCACTAGATTTTATGTTTTATTTTTGTGCTCCGGTGACGTTGATAGTACGAAGTTGATGTATAAAAAACATTGCTTCCTTCAATAAACTCAGTAAGCTTCTGTTGTCTTCTTGTTATTACTCAAAGTTTAGATTTGTTCAAAAGCCTTTTGCCATGTAAGGTTTGTATCCCCCCTGCTGAATGTAGAGGTATATGGTTTTTGTGTCTGTTTGTCATTCTACCCAGACATCCAATTTGGAATATTTGACATGTCAAAATACTGCACAGAAAGAAGTACATTTTCTTGCATACAAGATGGGGATATCTGCAGTTTTTACCAGTGCTGGAAAATCTCTTCTTAATGGTATGACGACTTACCTGCATTACTTGTGACGTAATGTTATAAACAATGTGACGTCACTTTCCCAAACATAGCATCTAAAGAACGTTTGTTTTCATACTAAAATGCATCATTTCGATAAGTTTGTATTTAAATATCTATTTCAAAGTGCAAGACGGTATGCAAGAAAAAGTTTCTTCCATGAGATACTTGGTTCAGATGGAAATATCCGTCACTTTGGGTTACTGTTTCGCGGGAACTAGGCAGAGCCTCGTTCCTGCCAAAACAGTTACCCTCAGTGACGGATATTTCGGTCTGAACCTCGTGCTCATATAAGAAACTAGTAGTATTGTCCCCCTTTTTAAACCTCACTTGAGCTCTGACTCTGGGTGAAATATTATGAGTGATGAATGTCTGAAATCTGTCTGTCCTTAGTCTGTTCACATTTAAGGCATTTACACTCTAGTACATTTCTAAAGGAATCTTAATCAAACAATGTATATGGCCCCAGTATCTTAGACAAGTTCGATTTTGGGCTGTGTCTGACCACATTTAAAATAACTGGAAGTGCATTTCTCAACATTTTCAGACCTTGAGGAAATTGATAGGCTACAAGTCTAGATGTGTTCTAATTTGGGCCTAATCAGACTACAGTGACATGCTTTTGAAAACATTATATTAATATGTTCACCCTCTTTCAAATGGCCAATCTGAGGTCAACTCTTAATTAATTGTGCCAATTTAGCAATTTAAGGGCAATAACTCCAGAAATGTTGAGGGCTATTTGGCTGGTTATAGAACTTTGCCAAAATATTAGGTCATTCATGACAAGTTTAGTGCAGATCATTTAGGAACTGGCTGGTAATAGAAGTGAACAAAGATATAAGACCAAAAAACATTCACAGCAAGTTCAGTGAACATGTGCAGATTGGTTAGGAATTGAAAACTTGGAGACTGCACACTCCTAAATTTTTCCAATTAAAGGGCAATAACACTGGAGAAACTGGGGTATCAAACTTGGCTGACATATGCCAACAAATATTTTGACCAAGTTTGGTGAAGACTGTATGAAAACTGACTTGGAGAGCAGACAATGTTAATTTCATCAAGTTTTAATCATTCAAGGGCCATAATCCAGAAGAGACTTTGGCGAATTGTCTGGTTATTGAACTTGGTTGAGATATCATACCAAGAAACATTTTCAACAAGATCGGGTGAAAACTGTTCGCTTTATGGAGCAGACAAGGCTAATTTTATTATCATAATCCAGAAGTCTTGGAGGCAATTTTGTTGGTTATCATACTTGGCCAAGACATCATGCCAGCATAAATTTTCACCAAGTTGGTGACGATCAGATGAAAATTGTTTGACTTCAAGATAGTGGACAAGGCTAACTTGATCAATTTTGGATGGCCCTATATCTCTCACCGGAGTACCATTGCCCTTCACGTTACAAAGAAAAGGGTGTGGTCAATTATGGCACCAGGGACATGATTGGAACAAAATTGGTAGAGTTCCACTAGACCTAAATATCTAAGCTCTAGGCCTTGTGGTTTTCGAGAAGATTTTTGAAATATTTCCTATATAAGTTTATATGAAAACCTGTGACCCCCTGTGTATGGTCAATTTCGACCAAAGGCTCATGATTTGAACATATTTGGTAGAAGTCCACTACACATACCAAATATCTAGGCCTTGTAGATTTAGAGAATACTTTTCTATACAAGTGAACAAATTTAAGAGAGGCTTCTGGCCAAGTTTGATGATATTCCACCTTGGACCATGTGTAATGATTTGAACAATCTTGGTACAGGACCACTAGGTAATGCTACAAGCCAAATGTTGAAAAAAAAGTAACCCCGTGGGCTGGGCCAACTTTATGATTTGAACTTAAAGCTACAAGCCAAATTAGACTCAGATCACAAGGCCAGATATCAAATTAATATCTACATGTAGGCTCATGGCCTTGTGGTCTGAGACAAGAGGTTTTTAAAAGATTTTCCTATATATCTCAATGTTAAATCAAGCATGCCCCGTAGTGGAGTTGATTTTGACCATGGGGTGGGTGAGTCAGGGTTTCACGATTTGAAAGTCTTGCAAACCAGATCTGGATATCTACAGTTTTTACCAGTGCTGGAAAATCTTATCTTACACCCCCTGGTGTAATATGACTCTGGACCTGGCCATTTTGGAGAAGATTTTAAGTTTTTTCCTATTTGTTCCCACAGCAACCAGAGTTCTGCATGGAATGGAATTCTT